>JANRMR010026564.1:0-15059 GCA_025434825.1 Bergia sp. 'catenularis' | reverse complement strand
TTGAATACTTTCGGAGTAATGTGTCTTTGAGAACGTCGAAAATTACTGATATTGTATGACTGGAGGCAAAAGTTGCCCCCAGTTATAGAAATCACTGTAAATTTGGAAGATTTCAAACACTCATTCTCCAAAAATATTTGACATATCAAGTTAAAATTGTCAATGTGTACTAACTGTGCCACATTCTATCAAATTATAAGCTTATTTTGCTTGAAGCTAAAAGATGAAGTTATGCTAACGGACAAAATGTCAACAATGATGTCAGCTGAAATTTGCCTATATAACCCACACTTACATTATTTTATTATGTTAATTAACTAAATAATAAAAATGATAATTATTACTAATTAGTAATTAAATAACATTTTCTCTATTAAAAAAGTAATAAATGCAAATTTTCAATTAATACAATATAATATAATATGATCAAAATTTATAATTTCATATGAATATACAATAATTGTTCATAATTTATACCTTTTATATTTTAGAAGTGGTGTATTGAAACTAGTATTATTTTGTATTATATCATTATACATTTGTTGATTAAATTGATGT
This sequence comes from Bergia sp. 'catenularis', assembly GCA_025434825.1. Classification (NCBI taxonomy): domain Eukaryota; kingdom Metazoa; phylum Cnidaria; class Anthozoa; order Zoantharia; family Parazoanthidae; genus Bergia; species Bergia sp. 'catenularis'. Next base: position 14,501 of record JANRMR010026564.1, on the reverse strand, counting down.
GTGATTTTATATAATATGCTGCAGCTGGGTTTTTTGTTCTTTAAGACTATTTTGACAATCACTTTAAATAAAAGTATATTTAATTAATTTAATTATTTTTTAAGTAAGCTATTTTTTTAAACTATGGGTTGTACTGGTTTTAAAGATATCTTAATCAGGGACATTTAACATCTACGTTATAAAAATCATTTTAAAGAACTGGTTGGCTTACCAGCATTGCACATTATAAATAATAAATATTTAATGACTGTCAGTATTAATTAACCCAGAATACTCACCTGTTGAAGCAGTAAAACCATCTTTAATTCAGCTGATTTATAGTTTTTATTAAGGCAGTTCATTTTAACTGGTCTGATCTGTGAAGTCATTTAATAGCTAGATTTGTTCTTAGAGATCTAAACAATTATAGAGTATTTAAAAACTTAATAGATGCTGTTGACTAACTAATATAAATATGTTGTAGAAGTTCTTTCTTGAACAAACTTTAGTTTGAAACAATATAATATTAATTTTGCATTTAATAATTTATTTAAAACCATTATGCAGTGGTACAAGTCGTGTACATTTAATAGTCTTGCAAATTGATCCAGCAATTGATGGAGTTTGGTTTGTACTTGTACAATGGAACATAATCCTCAGAAATTACCTAATAATAGAATTGAACACACAATGAAAGTACAAATCAAAATAATCTCTCTGTTCTCTTTCATTAAGAGTGAGTTCAGCTAAATTTGGGTATGTGCATTATAATTATTTCTTTCTTTGGTTGTGCCCAGATACTCAAAATTGAACACAATATTTAATATTCAATTATTGCACCATTTAACACTGGTCATGTTCTTTATTTAAAAGGCTCAGTTCAGCATTTTTGTCTCAGTACAGATATGGCTTCCTATGTAGGGTTTGCAAACCTACCAAACCAGGTTCACCGGAAATCTGTCAAGAAAGGATTTGAGTTCACTCTTATGGTTGTTGGTAAGACTGTGGTTATAAAACTGCAATTGAATTGATCTGTTACCTAATGTTCATTCTCAAACAGGAAATATTCAATTTATTGTTATAAAAATTTTAAAATTTTGAAATTGAGGTTATGTAAAATTGATTAAGAAAAATTTCTTATAATAGTTCAATTTATGAAGCACTTCTTAAAATAAAGTCATTTTACCAAAAAACCAAAATGTTTCATAAAATGAACTATCAATTATAATAATAAGAAATTTTACATTAATCAATGGGGTAAGGCATTGTACAGCTGGTTGTAGAGGTCCAAATACAATCTTTCACACTGAAGTTCAATTTTCTGCATGCGAAAACCTTGCAGACCAATGGGCTTTTAAATGCAAAATACCCCAATTTTTCATGACAAGTAAGATCATCTAAACAGTAAGAGAAAATAACTAACTAAGGTGGTCACAAGAAATGTGAATTTTTTTTAGTGATATTAAAATTTTAAAGTTTTGGTGGCCACAAGAAATGTGAAATTTATTTTTTAGTGTTATTAACAATAAAAACACTATTATTTTTGTAAAGTAGTAGTAATGAAAATATTTGATTCTGAACCTGAGAAAAAAAAATATCTTCAAGTTGCTGGGGAATTAGAAATTTGTGTTATTATATGTCTGTGGAGATTTGGGGAATTCCTCAGAAATCTTTAGATATTTGTTTGGATTTAGTTAAATATATTTAGGACACCTTTGCTTGACTATGGGGAAGCTCTCTGAGTATAAAACTTTATCCCTCCCCCCCCCACCTCCCCTGGCATTTGGGGATGTAATTGCCACAGATACAGCTGTTTGGCCTTGCATGGGTGACTTGGTGAGGGTGGCAGCATGGTAATACTGTAAACTGCCACTTACAAGCCCTGGGCTTATACAGCTTCATAAGGGGTTTTGGATGGGCTTATAAATGGAATGAAAATTGAAACTGAGGTACTGTACAAGCACATTTTCATAATGGCAAACATGCGATAAATTGAAGACTTTTGAAGACATGTTTATGCATGCCAGATTCTAAAATTGACTAAAACTGTTGTGCACTTACAGAAACACTACAGTAAAACATTGAACAGTTAATCTAATTATTAATTTGACAAGAAATATAGAGATAGTAAGGTAGTATTAAATATATTGTTCCTCAAATTTTCCTAGTTTTCTGTTTTAAGTGGTACAGTGTTCTGTGAGAGTGCTTAATATTAAGGAAACAAGGAAAACTAGAGGGGGCTTACATGTATATCCAGTGGAGCTTATAATCGGATGTATTTTTTGTTGACAGGTAGATGGGTCTATAACTGGGGGAGGGGGAAGGGGGACTTATAAGTGGCAGCTTACATATTCAGTTAAATTGCAATTCTTGAAGCAATTAAGCCCACTGTTTTCAACAACATTTAATTTAACTTATCAGGTGAAAGTGGTTTGGGAAAGTCAACTCTCATAAACAGCTTGTTCCTGACAGACATTTATTCTGACAGAAAAATTCCAGAAACAGTAGGTAAGACACTAGATGTATGTACATGTACTCTAGTCACCAAACTAATGTCTGCCATAATAAGAAATTTGAATCAGGTTTAATTTCAAATGTTGATGCAGTGTGTACTTCTAAAAATATTCCCACTGACTATTAAGAGCTTCTTGTTTGAAAGACCCCCTCCCAACCCCAAGTTTTCTTTTAAAAATTTTGCTTACTAACACCCACACATACACATATTATATAATTGTAACCTGTGCCCTTGAGATTTCCAGCATTACCCTCCAATCCATTGGGGAACATGGATATTTCCCAGACCACACAATTTATATTAAGTAGCACATGAATGTAAATGGTGGAGGGGGGGGGTTGCCGAGATTTCAACCTTAGAGTTGACAAAATAGAGATTTTTTAAGTGCTAAAGCCGAGAGTTTCTCAAGAGGGGGTCTGTGGGTATGCCTCCTGGAATATTAAGGTTCCCTAAGATGCCATTTCATACATTTGAGTGCAATAAGCACAAACTCACTAATAAGTTTACTGAGGCACTGCCACCTGCTTATCATTCAAAAAAACTAGAAAAGAAATAAGGCAAAACAATACAAGAGACAACAAAAAATGACATAGAAAAGCTAAAATGCTAAATAAAACAAGGAAACCCATTTTAGTCTTTTATCAATGAAAAGCTGCAAAAAAGCAGAATATGGAGTGAAAATGGGAGGCTGAATTAGGATTGCCGAAAACTTATTTAGGTTTCTGGTTCAAATGTGAGGGCTGGCATCTTTTAAAAATTGCTTGTGTCTGAAGGATTATTATTTTTGATCAGTACATAAAATATTGAAATGGTTAATTTCGAATTTAGTTCATATTGCATGTGTACAGTCACATATCAGGTTGGACAGATGACTACACATTGTGTAGGAAACCACTGATTTGTTTTCATTCACTTCGATTTCAGAGAAATTAAAGAGAACTGTTTCAATTGAGACATCAGCTGTTGAGATTGAAGAGAGGGGTGTTCGTCTGAAGCTAACGGTAGTTGACACCCCCGGGTACGGTGACGGCTTGGATAACAAAGACAAGTAAGTAGTTAACTTTAATATATTGTATTGGAACATGAGTTCTGTTGGCACTATGAAATTTTTTTGTTTTAAACGGGTAATATAAACTGCAGGTAAATACAAAAATGTTTTGAAGTTAATTGGAGAATTGAAATTACCTAAAATATTATAACTGATGGTCAAATCCTTGCAGCATACTCGCTACCTTTTTTCACTCTTGAGTTATTTGAAAGTGCATATAAATTTAAGTTGACATGCAAAGTTAAGTTCAACTCATGCAACATTAACAAGAAATGTATGTTTGAGTATTGTGCTTAACGTTTTCATTCTTTTTTTCAGTTTTATTCCAATTCTACAGTATGTAAAAGATAAGTTTGAAAATTACCTTCGTGATGAATCAGGACTGAACAGAAGACATATTGTGGACAGCAGAGTGCACTGTTGCTTCTACTTCATTGCCCCCACAGGGCATGGGTGAGTACACTTTGTTTCCCCCACAGGGCATGGGTGAGTACACTTTGTTTCCCCCACAGGGCATGGGTGAGTACACTTTGTTTCCCCCACAGGGCATGAGTGAGTACACTTTGTTTCCTCCACAGGGCATGGGTGAGTACACTTTGTTTCCCCCACAGGGCATGAGTGAGTACACTTTGTTTCCCCCGCAGGCATGGGTGAGTACACTTTGTTTCCCCCACAGGGTATGGGTGAGTACACTTTGTTTCCCCCACAGGGCATGGGTGAGTACACTCTGTTTCCCCCACAGGGCATGGGTGAGTACACTCTGTTTCCCCAACAGGGCATGGAGGAGTACTCTTTGTTCCCCCCACAAGGCATTGGTGAGTACACTTTGTTTACCCTATGGGCATGGATGAATACTCTTTGTTTCCCCCACAGGGCATGGGTGAGTACTCTTTGTTCCCTACACAAGGCATTGGTGAGTACACTTTGTTTACCCTATGGGCATGGATGAATACTCCTTGTTTCCCCCACAGGGCATGGGTGAGTACTCTTTATTTACCCTACTGGGCATGGGTGAATACTCTTTGTTTCCCCCACAGGGCATTGGCAGGTACACTTTGTTTACCGTACAGGGCATGGGTGAGTACACTTTGTTTCTCCCATAGGGCACTGGTGAGTACACTTTGTTTACCCTCCACAGGGCATGGGTGAGTACTCTTTGTTTCCCCCATAGGGCACTGGTGAGTACACTTTGTTTCCCCCACAGGGCATGGGTCAGTACACTTTGTTTCCCCCACAGGGCATGGGTCAGTACTCTTTATTTACCCCACTGGGCATGGGTGAATACTCTTTGTTTCCCCACAGGGCATTGGTGAGTACACTTTGTTTCCCCCACAGGGTATGGGTAAGTACACTTTGTTTCCCCCACAGGCATGGGTGAGTACCCTTTGTTTACCCCCACAGGGCATTGTGCATACATGTAGTATTGTCTTGTAAGACCACTTTAAACAATGGATACTTTGCACCTTGTTCATCTGCTGCTTTTGACTTTGTTATTTTCCTTTCCTTTGTACAACTACTTATTCCAACATTTGGAGGCAATTTTGGTCAAAATTCTGTCTCATCATGATTTTATCAATTAGTCATGACCCTTGTGGAGCATGAAAACCAATTACATATAGATGCAAGATACACCCAAGCTGGAGTTTTAAGATCAATATAGTTGTTGAAAACAGGAATAGAGTCAGCAACAGCTGTATTCGTTGTATGTTGGTTTTCATGGTCAACACAGGTCATGATTATTTGATAAAATCACATTCAGACAGAATTTTGACCAACATCAAGATACAGTTATGGACCAAAGTGTTAACACCAGGTGCACAATCTGAACACACAACTAAATTTCACAGGACCATCAAACTGACCATTTAGCTCTATATTTTTTTAAGAAAAAGTGTATTCATGCAGAAATATTGTGAAAAAGTAAATTATAGCTCTGCATGCATATATATGCTGAAACACAGCACTGGACCACAACTAGTCCCTGTTTTACCTCTTGAATTAATCGAGCAGATAGTGGAACCGATGCAGCAATGAAAAAGTGAGGAGAGAGAAAAATAAAGAAAAATATTTTTCTCTCTACTCACCTCGCGCCAGTGTTCTTGCACCGGCTCATCCAACGACGAACTCGAGAGAAAAAATATGAACTCCTCGTTGTCAACAGAGCAGACTGAATAAAGGTGATTTGGCGAAACGAGTAAACAAATATTTTTTTTTCATGTAGAATGCCTTGTTTGGTTCCTCATTGCTTGTTTTAAGAAATCATTTTTGTTCACAGCCTCAAACCTCTTGATGTGGAGTTCATGAAACAACTGCATGACAAAGTCAACATTATCCCTGTCATTGGCAAGGCTGACACACTCACCCCGGAGGAGCTAAAGGCAATGAAACGAAGGGTAAGTTGGATTGTACAGGATGTGTCTGGGCCCATTTGCTCGACAGACGCTGGTTTATCCAGTCAACGGAAGTGACATGAGAACCATACTCAGCTCTGAAGAACTTTGATGTAGTTTTTAAGGTTGTGGCAAAGTTTTAGACAAAGATTCAAGACTTGTTTGAGCATTTTGAAGATGGCGGCAAATCGGCGGGACTCTCTCGTTCAAAAATCATAGATTTTCTTCCAAAAACTTAGATTAAAAATCCAGTGAAAGACAAAGTAGTTGACTTGTAACACAATGTTCTTTTGAAATATCGAATCAACGGGTCCGAAAAATGATTTAAGTGCAAGTTAAGGCCTTTTCATTTTCTTCAACGAGACGGCAATTAAGAGGCAGGAAGCAAACAGTTGAATTTTTCATTCAATTTAAGTGTAAAAACTAACTGATATGGGTCAAAAACCTCGGCATTATAAGAACAAGGCAGGAAATTCAAGTTTCAATCCCGAATTTTTGCCGAGTAAAGTGGGAAGTCAGGAGAATTGTATGTTAGGGATTTAGGAATATTTTTCAGAGATTTTCAGTCCATCTTATGTTGTTGTTGATGAAGTCTTGGACAGTTGAACTTTGATAATTTAGTCTCGAAAATAAGTAGTCTAGGTAACTCGACCTCGCGGGAGAAAAGTATTTGGCCATCTTGAATTATCAGTTAAGGGGACCATGACATTTCTGCCATTAGGACCACTTCGAGACCACTAGCGTTCATGATGCATAAGCCTTATGCAAAACAAACTTTTATCCAATCAAATCGAGCAAAGTTAGTTTCCAAAGCCGCCACCTTGGAAGTCGCGTTGCTGATCTTTTTGTACATTTCAGTTTTTGGCTTGCAACAATCTTGTGTTATGTTCACTCACGGCAAACGTACTTGCAATCGAGATAGTAGAGGTACATAAATGACATCATTGATCGAAATCAGTCCCCTTCTTGATTTCTAAGATGGCGGCCTAACAGAACAATTTTGCTCATTGCGTACAACCGTAAAAAAGGAAAGTAAAAAATTGTGATCGTCAACTGCTCGAGGTAAACTGTTATCTTGCAAAACCAATTCTTAGAGTAAGGTTTTCTCTTCAAGCATTTTTCAGGGGCTGCAGTTTTTTTGACAAATCATGCAAATTTTTGCTTTTGAATAAAATATCTTTTTAGTGCCAGGAATTCAGAGATGCATTAACAGCTTCTTTATACTTACGATTACGTTTTTCTTGGAAGGTGTTAAATGAAATAGATGAGAATGGTATACATATTTACCACATTCCTGATGCCGATAGTGACGAAGACGAGGACTTTGTGCAGCAAACGAATCAGCTCAAGGTAGGAAGTCTGAGTGAATTTGAAAAAATACACGCCAAGGGAGGTCAGATTAAATTAAAACGGTCACCCCCAAAACAAAATTAGCCAGTCTCAAATCCAAATAATATTTTAAGCGGTGCGAACCATTTGTAATAGACCAGTGGCATGCATGTGTGTGTGTGTGTGTGTGTGTGCATGTGTGTGTGTATACATCTGTGCGTTTGCTTGTCGGTAAAGGCCGGCGCATACTTGAGGAAAAGACTGAGCTCTCTTCTTTGCGAGGCCGTTTGCTCAGCTGCCGGTTTTCTCACACCTGCTTCCCCGGGAGTTTAATAGTTTTTTTATGGTTTTAGGAACACACTTATTGGATCGACATTAGAAATTTGTAAACACATGAACAATACCCTAAACACATAATCCAAATCCAATCCCTAATCAGTCAAAATTGTGACCCAAAATCTAACCCTTAACTTAACCTCAAACCTCTCTTTCGTTGAATCATTATTGATTTGACTCATAAAGCTGTGGTACAACATCGTCAACACTGCACTAACTAGGGTGGGCTAATGAGTTTGACATCGTTTTCAGGAGAGCATACCATTTGCTGTGGTTGGCAGTAATACTCTTATTGAAGTTGGTGGCAAGAAAGTGAGGGGGCGTTTATATCCTTGGGGAGTGGTACAAAGTAAGTGTGTAATACTTGTCTTCAGTTAAATAAAACACACCGTTTTTCTCAGAATACATCATACTACTCTTCGCAGGTACTGCTCTGGTGAGACGTGGCCCCAAAATTCTTAGTTCCATGTGGTAATATTTTGCTGCAACGGATGTTCACTAGCTTTGTATGACTTGGAGGCTATTTTGTTCATATTAAAGTAAATGTATTTAACAACAGTAAATTTTTTTCCAAAAATTGAGGAACGTGATTTCTAGTATCAGAACTTTCCGAGATAAGCCGGCTAGAAAACCCCTCAGTAGTAGATAAGACTCGCATGTCGATGCAAGTTGTGAATCTGCATCTAACTTGCGCACAACATGCGTTGGCTTGCACTGACTGCACAGACCTGAATCTACTTTAAACTAGTTCAGATTAGGACGCAATTCGATGCAAGTTTGTCTATAATTTAGTTGCATGCATTCAAATAAATAAATAAATAAATAAATGAAACAAGCGAGCCTTTTTGGACAAATATTTCACAAATTCTAGCAATTTTAAAGCTCAAAATAGTGATGACTTGCATGGACTTGCGATACCGTTAGGCCGAAGCCTAACTAGCTTTTGAGTGTTGTGCCATCCTACGGACATATACGCACCTCAGAGACAAATTGGAGGCTTAAAGTCTGGTTCAGCTATCGTTTTATACGGTAGACTGATTCCTTTAAGAATAATTTTGTTCAGACTATTATCAGACATCTTTAATGTTGAATTTATTTTCCTTTTGCAGTTGAAAATCCCGACCATTGTGATTTCTCAAGGCTGCGATCTATGCTGATGTAAGTTATCCGTTCAGGCTTTGATTATTTTTGTCACACGTAGTAAGGTCTAATCTGGAACCCAAAGTCGCCTTAAGTCGCGCAAAGTCGCCTGAAATATCGTGAAGTTGCATTGAGAATTGTAAGATCACCTGAAGTCCTGCAAGTTCTCTTTAAGTCATGCAAAGTCTCGTAAAGTCGCATTAAGTATTGCAAAGTCGCCATAAGTAACGCAAAATCGCCTTCAATCGCGCAAAGTCGCCTTGCATTTCGCAAAACCAACGGTGATTTGGTGTCACAGTTCTTGGAAAGATGCGACGTTATGTTTTCTGATCGAGTCCTTGAACGTCCCGAACTCTTATCTGCATGAAATACTGTGCTGATAGAAACTACGTATTTATTCTCTGAAATTCAAATGGTTTTAAATACAAATTTCAAAGGGTTCAGCTCCGTTATTTCATTTAGTCATCCATCCATTCGTTGAATCATTTTCATTTTACGTTGCCCACATTTTTGCGTGGAGAACCAATTCACACGTTCCAGGGCCGGTTACAGATTATTGAAAAATGTTGCGTTCCGTTCACTTTTTTTAAATAAAACGAATCCAACTTCAAAATGGATGCATTAAGCCAGTGTTATCACCATCTTTTATGTCGATTTACCACAGCACACACATGCAAGACCTCAAGGAAGTGACACAAGATCACCACTATGAGAACTTCCGTGCAGAGCGCCTGGCCAGCGAGGACGTGACCAATGGAGACGCCTATCCAGCGGCCGTTCACCTCAACGGAGGAACACCAAAAGAGTAAGTTTGTCGGGTTCGAGAAACGTGTTGAAACTGCATGCGCATGCGTGAGCTCAAGCAAGGGTTGAACGCTGTCAAAATGGCCTCCAAATAATCCGAATTTTGACATGCAGCCAAGCCAGTTTATCAACTTCTATCTCCTTACAGTATCGATACAAAACAAGTTACTTTGTTACGAGAGTTTTTTCGTTGCTGATCACATAGAGCAAACTGCATATTTTCTCCCAATTTGAAAATATAGTGACAGGTTAAGAGAATTTAGCAACACATATATCTTGATTGAGCTTGGCTCACGTTTTTCCAGCATGTCGGTTCGAGTACTTAGAGAGAGATAAAGAAAAGAAAAGTTTATTTTCAAAATTGACACGTTTGCTTCCTACAGCATCAACTAATTTCTCTTATTTTTCTTTCAGATTGCGCGATGAAGTGTCAGAAAAAGACAAGGCGCTGAGAGAAAAGGAAGAGGAGGTTTGTGTTTAGTGTTGTCTTTGTAAGCTTATAGATACGAGATTACATGACTGCACTTTGACGGAGAATACACCATTTCGCTAATGCAAATTTTTGCTTGATCCATTCCCTCGTGGAGGGCAAATGTGATGTTTGTGTTGAATTAATGAGCCAAATTTGACCAAGTGATGTCTTTTCGCCGCCACAGAGGAATGGATCTAGAACAGTTTTGGATGAGCAAAATCGTGTATCAGCTCTCAGCGGTCCCCTTCTAACCCCGGGTTAAACTCCACCAATTTGTAATGACACTTTTAAGGGGAAATGGCGTTCAGCTCTCAGCGGTCCCCCTCTAACCTCGGGTTAAACTCCACCAATTTGTAATGACACTCTTAAGGGGAAATGGCGTCCAGGGGTCCCGATCTGACCTCGACTGGAGCTTCCGCTGGTGAAAGTAGTTGGAATTCCAAAATACAGTTCCAAACGTCGGTACAGTCTACAGTCTCGACTAGAGTAGAACCACAGTTACTTACACAAGATCCACTACTAAAAAGAAAGCTGGGATATAATTGCGTTCGACCATTCCAGCAGATTAACTTCAAACAAAGACTCCGCGTTGGTTTGGAACAAAAAGTAGAAACGAAAACAATGAAAGTAGCTAACTGGTTATAGAAATTTATACTGACACAAGTTGAAAGGAACCGAAATGATTGGAATAATTAAATTACAAGATACCAGAATCGAAGTTGTAGTTCACTCATATTCCCATAAGACGAAAATCTCGTCTCAAGAAATGAAACTCATATAATATGAGTTCGGCGAAGGACGTGTTTCCCATCTAAGGTTTGTCAATAAATTTCACCTTCCTTTAAGACCAGCCGATTACCATCCTTTGGCGGTTATCCGTCAAACAGAGTTCTGTCTTAAAATGATATTTTTATTTCAAGTATGAATTCGGATAATGCTAATTTGGCTTGTTCTGGAGTCTTTGTTTAGTTGACTATCGTCAAGCCCAGCAAGAGCAACACGCCTTTTTATAGAAATATTATTTGGGGTAATTTCAACCTCAATCGTTCTTAAAGTTGTTCTTATTTCTAGGAATAACTCTATGGAATAAACCCCCAAAGTATCCACAACACTAATGTTATTTAAATCAGGACTGAAATTTAGGGCCATTTATGCAAGGGGAAACGATTATGTAAAAATTTACAGCACTTCTTTAGTCAAAAATGTTATTACAGATTGGCTCTTAATCTGTTCCATGAGCCGCATCACCCTTAAGGCCGGTTCAAATATCATCCATCATTGTTGGATACAATATGCTGGACCCATCTGGACACCTTGTTAAGGCCGGTTCAAATATCATCCATCATTGTTGGATACAACATGCTGGACCCATCTGGACACCTTGTTAAGGCCAGTTCAAATATCATCCATTATTGTTGGATCCATTTAGACACCATGTTAAGGACGGTTCAAACGGATCAAATGTCATCCAACACTGCTGGACACAACATGTTGGATGATGTTGGACGGTTTGGGGCTGTGTTGGATGCGGGTGCGTTAAACGAATGCAACGCCATCCAACATGTTGCGTCGTTTCAGAAATTGTCGTATTTTGATCGCGCGAGCGAAAATTGTAGGAAAAGTTTAAAATAAATTAAAGTTCATCCAACATCGCCCAACGTGATCCAACAATATCCACCAGAGTCCTGCATGTTCGATCATGGTGTTTAAACGGATCAAAAATGTTGCGTCCTACATTGTTGGATGATGTTTGACCAACATGTTGAGCCGTTTGAACAAGCCTCTAAAACAAACCGTGTAATTTAATTTCTTTTGTTTTTGTAGTTGCGGCGCATGCAGGAAATGATTGCTCAGATGCAAGCCCAAATGAAGATGGCCAGCTGATTGGTGTAGCTCGATTTCTGGGGACAGACACACAGACAGTACACAAAACTGAGTTGAAGTACTGTCCACTTCGCCCCTGTTATGACGGGTGTGGTGAGAAAATGGAACACCTGCAAGTCGTCACAGCACCTGTGTGACTTTCCAGTCGGATGAAAATAATATTGAAATTGACAGATAAGGTTAGACAGAGTAGCTGTTATTCAACAATTTTTAATTAAGAAATTTTTTAAAAAACCCCCCTTAATTCAAAAAACGACCATGTATTGAAACGAATAACAAAACATTTTCCGATTTTTCGAGAAATTTTATGGTTTTTATTACGACCATGTTTTTTTGTAAACACCAGTTATCGAGACTTGAACAAACAAATCAATACAATACAATACAATACAATAGCTTTATTATGACTCCGCTTGGAAGGTTATTCTGCCACCTGTTAAGCAACCGTTTTGTTGCGCATTGTTTGAGATAGATATAACTGTTTTGATTCATCAGCCAGCTGGGAAGCTTCAGAATTGAAAAACCTGAAAAACATTTTTTAAAAGATGTCGCAGTTTTGAAAATTGGAAATGAATATTTGTTGTAATATACTTTAGTTTTCATAATCAACTATTAGGAAATATACTGTGTATAAGTCAGGTTTTTGTCATAACGTAACTATGTACAAGTATAACTCCACAGAACTGGTCCAATTTGAAAATGTATTCACTGTTTAAAGATCTCCTATTTCCTTTGGTCCTGAAGACTTGAAGATGTCACTATACATGATTTTAAAAAGAACACAAGAAAATTGTTTTGGTATGTAGGCGAGAGTAAACAAACTAAATTCAATGCGTTTAATTTCTGAACTACCACGTTGGTAAATTGTAATCAGCTTCCATCGTTACCATCTTGTTCCTAAATTTAAAATTACTGGTTGCGTTTTGTGTATTGGAACATTTTGGCCACTATAAAGATTTTTTTTTAACGAAATTAGCTCTTATTGTACAAATATGAGGTGATGCTCATTTCCATTATAAGTGCTTTTACAATCCTCTTTTAAATTTTCCGCAGTGAAATAATGTCTCTACATGTATTGTTTGTATATTAAAAAATTAATAATAGAATTGAAGGCTGGGGAAGAGTTCATGCTGCTCTTGGAATACATCTCGAGTTTAATCCCTTTTAAGTTCAAACACGCTTGAGTAACCATTGCATGTAAAAAATTCTGCAAAATTTGAAATTCCAAACTGACGCTGTGTTGGAAAACGACATCATTTTTTAGTGTTTATGTTTGTTTCTTCTTAAGTGCACTCTTTCCCCCAAAATTGTAGTACCGGCGAAAGCTTTTTAGCGAAACAACGTTAATTCGTTTTCAGACTGACAGTGAAAACCCTACGTTGGTCTCAAAAATGAGTATGCGCCATTGAAGTAACCACCGATTAGGGTTTATCTCGGTGTAAGAACCTCACGACTGACGTCATAGTGTTCTTTGATACAGATACACAAGTGATGTTACAGTGTGAGCAACGATGGCTCGTTCTATCGTCGAGGATTGGCGATATGGTGCATGCTTACATTTATATTCTTCAAAATTTACTTCAGTTATGGGAGGTGAATTGACATCATTATCGTGCTCGACGTCTAGCTGACGTCAATTATATGATTGTCAAATGTTTAATTGAACTCCCATAACTAAAGCAAGTAATCAAAGAGTACAAGAGTGCAACTTACCAATGTTGTTGGGCGATTTATCACCCTTCAGCACTGGTGCACCCAGTCAGACTGGGTGACGTCAGTCGTGAGGTTCTCACACCAAGGTAGAGCCACCGATTATGCGGTTAAACTGTAAGGAAACATAATTTTGGTCTTCTTGAACTGATAGTTAAAATTTCCATGTCAAGATGGTGGATCAGATTATATCTAGTAACATGTGGACCCACAATTGTAATTGCATGGATTACTATTTTAGATACTTGTTTCTAAATGTTTTTAAAAGGCTACGAGTTTAATATAATTTTTTGAAAAGAAACCTTTTGGTAAATTTTAAGACTATTTTAATGTTATTATAAGAGATGTTAAATGCTTTTTTAATTTTATAGTTGTATTAATTTTACTACCTTGTTTGGATATTTGGAGTACATAATTGTAATAATCGGTCCTAACTTAAATAACACACTTATATACGTTGCTGTAATAACTTATATTTAATAAAGAGAATTGGTTTCAATCGCAATTGTTTAACATATTGTTTGGTGAGTACACAATACCAGATCGATTCTGAGAACGGCACGCGGCCGCCAAAGACGATTATCAGTTGTTGCTCCTTCATGATCAAAATGCAGGCGTCGGCGGATTTCTTGACTTCATCTGAATTTGTATTCATTATCAAGCTTCGTGTACAGCTATTTCAATAACGGATGAATTTTGAACAAGAGGCTACTGCAGTAGCCTATACTCGGGCCATTCCGATTTTCTTTGAACCCAAGTAAGCTTCAGTAGTCAGGATCTAACATATTTAATGCCCATCGTGCTCTAACCAATATGATTGGCCGTTATTTTACACTGTTGATCAAATAAATATATTGAGCCATAGTATTCAACTGGGAACTTGGAAAACTTCAA
>JANRMR010026231.1:0-15067 GCA_025434825.1 Bergia sp. 'catenularis' | reverse complement strand
TTTTCACTCAGCTATAATTTGTAATTTGTAAAATAAATGAAGATCAATGATATTTGTATGATATCTTAATTTGTATGCGCGTTCATTTCTCCTAAAGCAATTACCATATAGACGAGCGTCACATGAACAAATTCCCGCTGTTTCTACGCGATGATTGGGATGTCTACACCCATACAAACATTTTTTTCTGATGGTTGTGTTGCAAACAATGTTTTTGAATGCATTCTGAGTAGACGTGTTTTTATTACTTACTTGATTTCACTCGTTGGTTCACTTTTATACAAAGAATGTTATTGTCCATTCTCTGTCGACTCAAAGGAGGGTCGTTTGAACAAGTTCTGAATACAGCTAAAACCACTGTTAAAATAGAACAAGGTGTTTCTCAGTTAATATTTTTAACACACTGTTGGTCTGGCGCAGCATGGTCTGAGGATTTTTTTCTGCTGCCTTTTCATTTTTGCTTTTGATTTTAGTTCCACTTGCCTCCTAGCCTCCTGAGACGCTTTAAAATGTCTTAAATCTTCCCCAGTAAACTCTTTTATTAACAAATCTAGACGGCCAATTACTTTCTCTAGTGTTTTATTTCTGTCAACTGTTTTCAGCACTCGGATGTCACCATCACCATTGACAATGTTTTCATAAGAGAGTTTGGGTTTACCGCAGCGTGTTATTAGCTTATGAAGTTGCGCACGGGAGTAGAAATTGTCTGCCACTCTCGAATCGCTCTTAACTTTTTTTCTTCAAAGAAAACTTTTCCCTGAATCTCCGGTTTTGATTTGCTCGGACGATAAATAGTGAAATGTACCAGAATCGTCACTACATTCAGGAGAGGGGGGGGGGGTGCTCTTAGGGGTAAAAGTGATGGGGTGCTCGTTGGAATAGCGGACCAACTCCAGCATGCTCATTGAGAGATCTCATCATCGTCTCTGCAATGTGCGTCCTGGAATCTCCAGGGGCATAATGAAGTCGTGCCTGTAGATCCAAGCTGTGGATCTGATGATATGATAATATGCCAGGATAATAAAACAGCAGTGTTTCAAATTGTCCAGTGATTTCATATACACGTTTGTATCTGGGTTATGCAACATTTTTATTTTTTGTTTTGACAATATCAGAAAAAAAAAATTTGTAATAAGGATGTGAAAAGTCCAAAAGCTATTCAACAATGTCTGCAAGACTGTTTAATGTACTGTACAGACAGCCGATCGAATGAGAGAAAGGTTAACTCACATTGGCACATTTTCTTTCCTTGATTTCAATCTTTCATTGCAGTTGGAGTATATAGCTTGCTTGCAAACATTTTATTTTTTACTTAGGATTCTTGCAAACAATTTATTTCATAGTTTTAAGTTTTGCAAACAATTAGTTTCCAAATTTTTCATCCCCTCTGTAGAGAAATAATGGTCCATCCTAAACCATACGTGAACTTTTAGAGAAAGCAGATAAGAAAGGTTCAAGAGCTTGGACACAAACCATCCTTTGTGTAAAACTTTACTTAAGTATAAAATATATTCTAAGAAAACAGAGTAGCTATCGACGTAAGATAATCTCTAATAGATAGATTTTTTTGGTTTTCCCTTTTTTTTTATAAAAAACAAAATGAGTATAAAAACTCTGTTATTACTATTATTATTAAAATAATAATAGTAATAACGAGAGTTTTTACAGCACCTGAAACCAATGTCTCTAAGCGCTGAACGAGGTTCCTTCCATTACCTTTCTAGGGGCCAGTTTGCAACAGACCTCATCCTGGAGCATGGCTGGATCCAGGTGATATGATGAGCTAGACAGGCATGTTGGTGTCAACGGAAGCTGTCAAATGCTGTGCAGGGATGCGTCCGGGATATTTGAATGGGAGATGGCAAGATGGGAGGGGGGACTCCCCAATTATTATGATTGCCTGTGGAATTGTGAAACCCTAACCCATTTTATGATAAAATTTTTTGAATTTCCCACTACAATTTCGGATGTAACGCTACAGTTGATACCATTTTTAATGTTCACAAAATGTCTTTCATTTGGTACATCCCCACAGTTTCGTCCACAAAACGGTAACTAAATGCGGATTGGAGTGTCAAAACAAAAACCGTAATTATTGTAGAACAAAGAAGTTGGTAAATCGTACCCTTTGGCTGTGCACTTGCCTTTTTAATAGCTCATATGAGGGAGTTAATATGAGTATCTACATGATTATCAAAAGACCTCTGAACTCCCCGTGTTTTATCTTTCATTCTATTTTGTTGTTTGCTACCCCGAACAGGACGTGGTTTTATTATCTAATGACCTCCAATCTCCCCTCTATCTTCACTTCCATTTGTGTTGGCTTTTTCTGTCGACTTGATCCCCTCAGTGATTCCCTTGGTCGATGCATTTGACTTTGACTAGTGCCAAATCCATCCCAAATACTCAACCACCAGTTAACATTTTGCAATATCTTTTGTCTTGCATCGACTGCACTTTTCTTGCTCTTGTTGATTTCCTCAAAAAACCACTGATTGGAATTTTTTTTTCGGTTTCCCCAGGTATCACTAACTTATTTTCAGCCATTCTTGTCTGTCCTATAAAACTGAAAATAGAGCTAGCCAGTCGCAGTTTAATACCTCTTTACTAGATGAATGTTTTCAGACAAAACAAATCAGGGCTTACGTCAAACAATCAAACAAACACAATAGATGACTTAGCCGATCGCTTTTTATAAACATGATAAGTGTATTGCGCAAACCAAATTTTTTACTATCTCGCAGAAGATCAGTTGGGTACAATTAACGTCAATACGCCCCCTGTTTCTGTCTAAAGGTCTCACCAAACACTTCTTGAACAGTTTTATGTCAGCTGCCATACGCACTTTGTAGATACGCAAATAGTTTTACCATTTTAGTATGACATTACTATTCAGCTGCAATATTGGTTTTGTTAAATTTTACGAGTGGTGTATTTTCCACAAAACCTCTCATCTGTTACTATTTCGCTCCTCACCCCTCCAGGGAGGGTGGGAACTGAAGGCGGTGGCGCAGATAAGGGATGGAGGGGGTACGGAAAAACACCTAAGCCGATTCCACGATTCCAACCTTATATAACTAGACCCCCGTTTAATCAAACTTCGCAAAACAAATTTTGGGATTATGCTTTAAACTGACAACTTTGTATCTAAACCTGGAACCACTGATGTAGTCCTACAGCCTCCCTTGTGTTCTCCCCGCAAAAGTAGGAGAAATTAGACCGTCCAGTTTTTTAGTTGGGAAAATAAGACAAACAGACATGCAAATATCTGCTTTGGGGAGGTGTAGATTCAAAGCATCGCTTGTTTACTCCTTTTTTAATAAAGTAAAAATAAAAATTTTATTGAGTTGTAGAAAATGAGTAAAAATGCACTCCAATCCAATTTTCTTGAATTTCTATTGAGCTCTCAAAAATTAAATGACTGCCTCAACAAAGTCAGTATTTTGTCATTCTATGTCACATGCTTGCACAGAGTGCTAATACCGAGAAAAACAAACAAACGAAATCTGAATGTACAGCTATTGCAACACATCATTTGGGGGGAATGTTTAATGACAATATTTCGAGTAGCAGTGCATGGATCAAGTTAGAGCTGAAGTGAAATGAAAGAAAGAAGAGTTTGTTTTCTGTTGTTTTTGTCGTTTTACCTTGGTGTTCACAATCCCTCGCGCACAAACAAAATACAAAGTTTTGTACAGTTAACAAAGAGAACATCTCAGACAAATTTTTAAGTTCAATTGTTAGCTTTTGGTACCAGCTAAATGGCGCCAAACCTAATGGTTAGAACAGAAAAAAATGTCCTAAAAAGTTTTTTCCTTCTTCTGCAAACACTTCAACACAACAATAAATGCGGCTCACCGAACCCGTTTTCAGTGTTTAAGATGTCTTTGAAGTCTAAACGGGTGTTTTGGACACCATTAAGGGTAAACGTCGAAACATCAGTTTGGTTGGAGTACATCGCTTGATAGGTGAAAAATATGTTGTTTAGGGTGTTTTGGACGCCATTAAGGGAAAACTTCGAAACAACAGTTTGGTTAGAGTACATCGCTTGACAAATGAAAGATTTGCTGCAACACTCACAAACAAAAACTGTCAATATTGTCGATAAGATATACGAGAAAGCCTTTAGTACAGTTCAGTGGTACAGAAAAATACAAAACAGGTTGGAGCCACGTTAAAATTACATTGTTCGTTATATTAGTTATCTGTCTTAGCGATTTTCATATTTATTGATATTGTTTGAAGAGTATTTCTCAAAAGCCTTGAGTTTTAATCTGTTTCGCTTAAAGGTTGAAAGTATCACTGTAATATAAGAGATCGAGTCTTTATGTTCCTTGATAAACTTATATCGCTGTTATAAATTAAGACATCATTTGATATCATCGTTATCAACATCATTGTTATTTTCAACATCATCATCATCATTATTGTCATCATCAAGTAACTTCAATTCTTCCTGTGCTTTCACGGCCACGTCCTTCCATCCCTCCGCCACATTCAACAGCTCCGTGTGCCAGTAAGTCTTGATATCTTTCGCCAGACCGTTCAAATACTTTGTGCATATGTCCTTGGATGATTCCTTACCATAAGCAGTCAAACCTTTGTCGAAGTCTTTAGTTTGTCCCTACAATAACACAGAAAGCAGCCGTGTGTAATAGCACGTTTTCTAGATCATATATAACAGAAAAGTAGAAAGGTTTTTTACGCGTTTACAGATTCGCTATTTAACTATTGTCACCACTGCTCTCCTGCATTATTTTTGAAATCTGCGTAATATAGTAAGATGGATCAGGGGAATATTAGTAGGAGTGTAGATCTCTCAGCACTGCCAGCACTACAAATATGAATGAACCTGTTTGTGTGTAAAGCTATTTTTAGATACTCTTCCTGCAAACTAATCCGCGCGCGTTTGAAAGTAGCCACGCACTGATTGGACAGTTTCGTCTGATCGTGCCGTCGTGTAATGGCGATGCGTTAACGTCAAGATAACGTGGCGAAAGTTCACGCGCCACGTCAGTTCCTTCGCGTGTGATTTATTTCTAAAAATAACTTCACACGCAAACAGGTTCATTCACGCGTGTGATACACTCCTACTACTATACTCCTGGATAGGGGCAGAGTATTTTATTCTTTAATTCCCTAGTTGGTACGTGGTGGGAAATTTAAGTTTCGAGACGGAATATCACCACACGAGCGAGAAGTTCAGATAGTGCAGAAGACTGTTGTTGCAGGCCCAAGGGCCTAAACTTGCTGGTGTCATTTGCTTCGTGTAAAGACCAATAGATCGGATGGTGTGTGTTCTAAAACATAGAGCTCCCATGATTCCTTTCGTGCTTGGTATAGCCTTTCGCCGAAGTCAACGATTTTATAAATAGTTGTATGTGTACTTGACTCAGGAAATTTTTGGCATACAAAATCAAGAATGTAATCAGCAAACTAGATTGACAGTTGTAATCATGTTGTTTAATTATGTTTACTTTGTAAACTTAAAGTGGAACTTCTTTTATAAAAATTTAGATAGCCGTCCGTACAATTTCGTTATGGCTAGCTTTTAGGGCTTCGCTGTCAGGCATATGAGGGCGATGTGGTTTATCGGCCGGCTTCTTTTCGAGTTGGTGGTTTGGGAATTTAGAAATATGCAAACAGCTTTATTTGACGTAAATTCGGAAAAATTTGCTTTGAGAAAAATTTTGGAAATTCCAGCTTCGTTTTGAGAGAGAAATACTTTACCATCTTGAACGGGTGCGTGACTACTAAGAGCAGAACCAATTGCAGGTGTTAGGTCCATTTACGTCATTTTGTATATTGCGGCAAAAAATTAATCGCCAAATTTAGTTACTTATTTTAAACATTTTTGTAAAAACAACAACTTAATCGTTCAAGAATAAATTTGGCCAGTCTGCATTTGTTGGTAAAATAATTAAATTCTCTTTCAATCATATCAAAAAACAAACAAGAGCTCGAGTATCCTGTTTCAGCCAACTAAATCGAGTTGAAAACTCAACCTTTATAAGGGGCAAAAGAAAATAATATCTTTAAAAATTAGGGTCGCTCTGTCGGTATTGTTATTTTTTTGTTCACTTTTTATTGTGATCCTGACCAATATTTTAAAAAAGCAACAAAATTTCATTTTTATGCCACAGCCTGGAAGACAAGCAGAAGTAATTTGATCTGCGTGTAGAGTATACTCATTCTTTCGGAAAAAATTACAGTTTAATAATTGTTGAAACCTGCCTGGTGTTGAGTTTTTGAAAATTTTCGGATTCAAAGAAAGAAATGGTAGGGCAAAATGATAATAAAAAGTTATAAGGTCAGCTATTTGGCTATAAAAAGTTAGATTCTGTCGGGTGACCGGAACCACAGATATAATTTTATTTGGCTTAAGGGACAGCGAGACATCAACTATGTCAAACTACGTTCCTAGAATACGTTATTCATTACATTCAACGAGGTCGACCTCTTAACGTATAGTTAACAATGTCTGACACACCCGAATTTCCTAAGTGTTGCTTACCGTCTGCCTGAAGAACTTGTAATGATAACCCCAAGGGCGTTTACCATCGACACGGATAGTTAAGTTGACGTTACAGTCATGGATGTTAGTCTTTGTGTCCGCTGTGCATTGTGGGAAGACCTTTTGTCTGTCTGCCGTGTGAACACCAATGCCAAAACCTTCCCAGATCTCCTCTTTATCTCCATACCTAGCATATCCGTGAATTGCACGGTTTGCGTTGACCTCGACCTAAAAGATGTTTTGTTTTACAAACATTTTCGAAGTTACAGGATTACTGATAAAAGATAAATACTGGCACTCTTTCAGTCATTGTTCAGAAAATAAGCATGGTGTTTAACATAAGCAAAAGTAATATCATGCATAGAAAAAGAAAAACAAATTAAATTTTACCCTTTCTTCCCCACCAGGTTTATCAATAGATCTAAAGTTTTTGGAATTTATAATTTTTTTGGGTAATATATCTAACAGAACACGAGCTAGTGTTTCCAAGGCGAAGTCAAGTCGACCATCACTTAAACAAAACAAAAGCGATTGTTCTAATTGTTTCAGTATAAATATACTGCGGTTATTGATGAAAAAAATTAAATATAATTTATTTCAACTAGTTTACATCAAAATTATAAACGTATGACAACCTTAAAATCATTGTCACTCGCGCATTTGAAAATATCGGCTGTTATAAAACGGTTAGAGAACTAATCAGATTGAAAGATTTTCAATATTAGAAAACGATGAATTTATGATAATATAAGTTATAAAGAGTTGTTATCAAACAAATCAATTCAGATCACAGTATTCCTACTCGTTGTCTCATGATCAGGTTATACGCCCAGTGAATATTGCAATAGAGACAGTGTATTATAAGTTCTAATGAGATGTTATTAAATATAACAACAGTTTAGAGCACACCTGTTGTCTCATAATCAGGTTATAAGCCCAGTGAGAATATCTGTAATGGTTCATCGCATCCTTTGCTAGAAAACCGAGAAACTTTTTCCTGTAGAAATCTGCATCTTCGTAAGAAGTGTTCTTCAGTGAGTCAACCTGTTCATTGCAAATAAAGGTATATTTTGATTTTGTCTAGTGATCGTGTGTGCGACGGGCTGTGTCTATTAAACAGGATTTGAACAAGACTTTGTCTTCGGAAATTACAATATTTTGCCTCGACATGATTGAAACCAGTTTCCCAATACTTGAAGGTGGTGGAAAACTTTTCGGAAACTTTTCAACTTTTCTGTGACGTTTTAGCTTTCGAACAACCTTCTGTTAAAAGAGCAACTTGACGTGTTTTTTGGGAACTTCTAAAACTTTATTAGCAAATTATCTAAATTTACCAAAATTAGAGTTATGTGTAACAGCAAGTACATTCAATCCCTGATTTTATTGTCTAGGACACAAGACACATAGGTTTACAAATCGATTAAATATGTTGAAATGATAAAATGTAGCTATGAATTAACTTTAGTCAGAATCATTCTACCAGAAAAAAAAAACCGATATTAAAACAAAAGTTCACGGGCAATAGCCGGAGCTTGGAAGAACGAACAACTTTTGAGCATTTTTGGGAAGCTTTAGACCAACATTTTAACAACGCAACTTTTGTAAAAAATCAGCGTATTTTCGGCAACATTTTGGACTTTTTAAACAACTTTTAAGGCAGTTTTTATTATCTTGTGGCTAGTCCTATTGGCACTGTTCCTTTAACGTGTCAGATTTAAAGGCCTAAATCGGCTGCCCCGACATCCTTAGCGCTCTGGTTCTCTTCTGATTTCATCAAGTAAAAATATATGGCGCAGATGGCTTCCGTTTAAGGAATTGATGCAGACCCAAACACAGGGATTACCCTACTCTTTTCGAGAAGTGGTGGGTTATTTTAAGCCCACCAATAGAACGTCAAGAGAATAGACGAACGGTTTAACGTCCCTGTCCACAGACAGTGTAGCGCAAGAAGGTCCCGAAGTAGTCCAAGCCACGGAAATGCCGGGGCTTGAACCCGGGACCTTGGATTGGCAGCCAGAGATCTAACCGATTGAGCCAATCACGCCCAAGTTAATCGAAGAATAATAAGCTGCTCCAAAATCAATGATAAAGCTAAAGTTTCATTGTGTGTGTGTAATGTTAGCTCAGTTGATAAGATTTCAGACTGCTTATTTGAAGGTTCCGGGTTCGATTCCCGGCTTGGCCATGCATGCATGGGGTTGGATATTTAGGTAACCTTCTTTCACCTTGGACAAGGACGTTAAGCCGTTGGTCCCCCATATGGAAGAAGAACCACTCTGTGGAAGTGCCGTCTGAGTAACACCATTATTATTATTATTATTGTTATCATTATCATCATCATCATCATCATCATCGTCATCATCATCATCGTCATTATTATTATTATTATTATTATTATTATGTCTTTATTAAAAATAATATCGGTAAAAATACATACCAAGAAAATACAAGACTAAAATTCTAAACACTATTTAAAATATATATATATCTTAATTAATCGATAGCTAACTTATAGTTTAAAAAAAGTCTGTTGATAAAAGAGTTCTTATATCGCTCCGTATTGATCTTAGGCAGCAGGCTACCCACTTTTCTCAGATTATGTGTCGTACTCTTAACTTTGGGTAGCAATTCATTTAAAGGGTGTTTGACACTCTTACTGGCCTTATCAAAAAGGGCATAGTCAGACTTCTCCACTAAATCGTAGATGTCCATAGGGTATGAAATATAACTACATTTGTAACAACGGCGAAGAAAATTCTGTACAGAATTAAGCTCCGGACTTGAGGCAGCATAAACACTCAGACCATAACTGATTTTAGGTAATTTTAGATTTAGAATTTATTAAGTTAATGGCAGTTACTTTCGATAGCCTGCAATGGAACTCCGTGTTAGATGACAACCTCTGCCTACGGAAAGTTTTTCGTGGCTAAAATGATGCCGGACCCTGATCTGGGCGTGTAAACAATTTAGATATAGATGTGAAAAATTCCTCTTACCAGAACTTGAAGTGTATACACATGAAGGGCAGCATATTCTCTGAAGGGAATCAACCCAGCTTCGAGTCGTTTCACATCGTAATAAGATGGGCTCACTTCAGACCTGGAATGAAACATGTCAGACAAGACCTGAAAATGAGGCAAATGAGCAAAGATCAGGCGGTTTGAATGCCGCTGGCAATCAATAGAATTCACTTCATTGCTTTGTTGGGCACAGTCTGTCCAATAGCGATGCAGCGTCTTGTACTCGTTACTCATTAGTCGTTTCTCCAGTTCTATAACTCTTCCGTCGACATACCCCTCCATTTTCTTCAACCGATTGTTCACATCTTCGGTGAGTTGTTTAAGCCCTTTGTTTACACTTTTCAGTAGGTCTGACTGTGATGGCTTGGTAAATACCTCTAGAACACCCATTGCCGCGGAGAATATCCCAAGGGCAGATGCCAGTTTAGGTGCAACTTCTACAAAAACTTTGAGAAACACCTTCGCTCCATTTACCAGTTCTTTCCCAGCTGATGCATGTGGTTTAAGTTTTCCTGTACGAATAAAAGTGAGATTCATTTGTACAAATGTGTTTGATTTTTGTGAAATCCTCCATATGATTGATTCCCTTTCTCTGGCCTTTAGCTCATCTCTGTAACAACAAAAACATACCCCGGTTACAATCCCCCCACCCAAAGTTAACTCGCCCTGGTTTCTTTCACGATCGTCACAAAAGAACAATACTCTGATTGTACGAGGTTCGTTAAGGAATTTCTGAAAATTATGGTTTTATAAGAGCGCCACATCGCTAAGAACCTTTCATTACCGCATATTTAATTTTAGAACTGCCTCCAAAATCAGATTAACAGGCTGATTACATCAGCAAACGGTTTTGTCTCAAAAATTCAGAGAAAAAAAAAAGAACACAAAACACAAAATAGTAAACCTAAAGATGGTGAAAATGTTAAGAAATGAGTTATGTTTTAAATGTGTTTTTGAAAATGTTTTGATAATTTTTGTTTTAAACATTACCAATTTTAGATGTCATGGTAACTACCTTTATCTAACATAAACAACCAAACCTGCTAGAAAAGCCAAGGCGTTCTTCTGAGCCTTAGCCACCGGACTCTGGATGGGTTTGATGTTAGGGATACCTCCCCCTGGCTTGTAACCGTTGTAGGTGCACTCGGGACTTATGGATCGTTTAAACCAGAACAACCTCCACAATGTTTTTGCCTCCCCTCCGGTCAGGCAGCACAGAACCACTGCAGCAGCCAAGAACGAACAGCAGACTATACCACGCATGACTAGAACTGTTTCTTTCTTTGATCTTCAGTTACAGAGTTTGGGTAGAAAAATGGGAAAGAAAACATTTCAATTACGATGCTGCTTGAGTGGTGATAGTTTTTGGTCAAACTGATAAAAGGCTTGAAAATTTTTTTTCCGGAATATCTCCTTGGATATATCAGAAAGTATCCTTTCTTTCCCATATATTTTCTTTTATTGACCATATTCTTGTCTAACGTAAAGAATTCAGAAAAAATTGCGACTGTAATTGTGTTCCTTCTTTTTACGGATTTCTGTGTAGCCTGGGTAAATACTATGTTGTGTCGTTCATGCGCAATTAAGGTAAGATACAACCACGTTTTTCTTAGTACTTTTTGTTGATATCTTTATTTGAACACTTACGTTTTTGTCATTATCATCAAAGGAGAATCGGTACAATTAAAAAACTGCAGAAACTATTAAAATTTAAACTACTGTGGTGGAACCCGAAAAAGACTATCATGCTTGTTTTTGTTTATATTTTCCAAGACTCTGTTAAATTATTCATAGTTTCTTTCCTCATTCGCTATTACCAAGGGCGAATAGCAAGAGTGGAAGATTTTCTTAAAATTCCTTATGCAAAACTGGTACTCTAACATAAAGACAAACGTGTTCTCTATTTACATTCTAATAGCAAGGTCCTAGTGGTGTTTCCCTATTTCATAATGTAGATTTTTATCAAATACATGGAGCTTACCTTCTTGTTCCT
This sequence comes from Bergia sp. 'catenularis', assembly GCA_025434825.1. Taxonomy (NCBI): domain Eukaryota; kingdom Metazoa; phylum Cnidaria; class Anthozoa; order Zoantharia; family Parazoanthidae; genus Bergia; species Bergia sp. 'catenularis'. Next base: position 3,540 of record JANRMR010026231.1, on the reverse strand, counting down.
GCCGTTTGTTGAAAGAAGCTTTTTGTCCTTCAACTGGTTTTAAATACCACAGCCTTGTTTACGAATACCATTTGCTTTATCACAATCTTTAAAACCAATTTTCGAATTTGAACAAAACAGGCTTTATTTAAAGGTGACGAATCTGACACCGATCCATTGACATAGCACAACTACGCAAATACTCCCACAAAGATGTTCGTGACAGACTTTATATCAATAAGCACAATATTTGTACAGTTGTTTTCAAAACATCAAAAGATACAGCAAAAGCTTTCTATTCAACTGATGCTGTCTACTGTTTCTAAACAGCTGCTGCATTTACAAGCAGATTCTATCAACAATACCAGCAGTAAATAACATGAGTTTAGTTTTCCATGCAATTGTGATAAAAACAATCTAGATAATCGACTAACAGGTTGTGACTAAAAATGTATTAACCTATCGTTTTACCATCTCACTTTCACAATTGATAATTTACCCAAATCAATAATTTGAAACTATTATGGTGATCCAAGTTACAGCATTTTTGCCTGTCAATGTTCTACTTTATCTGAAAGAACAAAACCACGTACAAAAAATACAAAAGTTGATTTTGAGGCTCAATAATATACATTAGAAAGGCAAGAAAATCTTTCAGAGCATTTTTCAGCTTACTGGAATATTTTGTTTTTGAATTATTTATACATTGCTTAGTGAGTTTGTTTGCTCTGCGTTCAACTGTTCAAGCTTGACATGCGCATCTTCAAATATTTCGTGTGTTCTAATCCCTGTTTGTTTTATCAGCTTGACATCTCCTTTAAGTTTTTGTCATTGGTTTCGTGGGTGGACTCGATGATCCACGCGAGCATTTAATTTCTAAATTGTTAGAAACACCCTTTTCGAGTACCAAGCCTTAAAAGGCTTGTCTCGTGGTTGCAAGGAAACTTTTTTACCATTTTTACGCGTTTGGTCACATATCAGGCGTATATCAGTAGTGTGTTGCCAGGGTAGTTTCATCACGTAACCACTTGACGGCCGTTTTGGATACTTTTAAAACGAAAAAAATGCTCTTCGGCATTTAGTTTTTCATATCCTAACAGGAACTAATTGAAACAATAGTAAGTTAACATCTCGCAAAAAGCAAATTGTAACATTTATCAATCATTGCAAAATTTCTTCCTTTTTATATTTTACCAAACAATTACAGATTCCTCGGTTTGTGGCTTAGTTTGGAACTGTTTAGCATCATCCCCCCCGTCCTTTTTCAGAAAAAAGTTTCAATTTTAAAACGTTCTTACCAAGAAATTTATGCTTGTATCACAATAGGTTAATATCATACAAAAATTGAAATATTTGTTTCATTTCTTACGGCAATATTTAGGATTTTACTTTTCACACATGAAGACGGACAAGTCGTCCGATTTTGTTTGCGTGTATTTTAATGTCTGTTTAAGACGATTGTCAAGAACGACTTGTCCATACAGACGGACACTTCGTCTAAAATCTTCTTGAAATTATACCAGACGAATAAATCGCTGAACCAGTTGTCCCAATACATTTAAATGAGAAATGGGACTAGGAGGGGAAATGACGGCTTTTGAGAAATCGTATGGTAAGTGAAGCCAAAAAAATGAAGATAAAAGGAAGAAAACAAAATTTTCGCTAAAACAACTCTTCTTCTATTCAATAAAGTAACGTTTTAGGGCAACAGGGCAAAAAAAAAAAAAAAAAACTCGATGAAGGCCATTGTAAACCAGCTCTGTTAGTGCCAGGCCCCTTGCGTTCACTTTCTTGTTTGCCCGTCTTGAACGATGTTACAGCAACATCATAACACAAGTTAATGATCTAGTTATTGGAGCTTGTCTTTTTCAGTTGACAATTATTTGCAATTGTTTAAGTTGCAGTTAAACTGCAAAGATCATTCCAAATGTATTCCTTGTTGCGCAAACAAAATAATTTAACCCTATCTTTTACCGGGCTTTTTTGCTGGGGCTGATTGGTTCCCTCTCCTTTTTAATTACAAGAGCCAGTAACGTGTATCTCTTGATACAAATAATAATGTAATAGTCTCTAATATTGTTATTGGAATCATTTGTAATTTTACTTACACGAGTGTTCTCTGAAGTCCTCTGAGGTCAGAGAGCTCCCGGTATAAATGCTGTTATACATGAATAAATAAATAAATAGGCAAAAGACTGAATGACGGAATGGCTTAATTAATTAATGATAAGTAAAATCAATCAATCAATAAATGTATGAATGAATAGATAAACAAATAGATAAAAAAACAGACATACAGATAGAACCAGGCTACGCCTCCCAAGGTTTAACATAAAAGTTTTGCACAGATCTTTTAGCTACAGCAGCAGTAGTTCTCCGGAGCCAGTTGCCCACGGACGTATAAAATTCAGGTGATATTAAATCTTTTAAATGATCTTTGTGGCAACACTTATTAAAAAGATAAGTTTTAACATCAACATAGGTAGGTATGCAATTAAACAGATAGATAAATCAATAGACAGCTAGAATGATAGATAGATAGATAGATAGATAGATAGATAGATAGATAGACAGACAGACAGACAGACGGACGGACGGACGGACGGACAGACGGAGGGAGGAAGGGAGGAATGGATGAATGGATAAATAGATAAATAGATAAAAAATATAGATATAAAATCAAATAAATCGCAATATTTTGATTAATCTGGCTTAAAAACTGTTAAACTTGAAACAACCAAGGTCTTTTTCATAACATATTCGCCCAAGGGGCAGCAGCCATTTTGTTTCCCATAGTCATCACTTAATACCGCTGACCAGTTGATAATAACTTGAAAAAACATTACAAGAGATACAATTTGATACAATACAGTGAATAATTTCCAACAATTCGGATATTCTACAGCTCTATAAAATGTTTCCCAAAAAACGGCTTTTTGCGGCTTTTTGTTAAAATTTTAATTTTTAGCAAAAAATCTTCAATGTTTCAAATCTCATTAAAAGGGTATGCTACTAAAAACCAATCAAAAAGCGTAAAATTATATTATAAACAGCTACTAAAATTTCTGTGGAGAAATCTTATATAAACACTTTTGGAGAAAATGTAAAAAAAAACCCTTGACTGTTTAAGGGTTAATTGTATTCAGACCGGAGGGGGGGGGGGCTTCAAATGCCCGCGCCAACTTCAAAGAGCTCCTACTTCTAGAAAATTTAAAATACTCCTTCCATATTTTAGGACTTTTCTGCATTTTGGATGACATATTTTGGTCAATTTCCATATTTATTGGAGTTAATTGGATTGTAATGCAGATTAAAAGTGTTTTGCGACTAATTAATGCCAAATTTTAAACGTCATTGGTGACGTCAAAGTAGTTCAAATGCAAAACTCAAAATGCAGTAAATGACATCACATCAGTGTGACGTCATAGTAATTAATTGGTACTCTCTTGGATTTTTTTTACAAGTTGTTTTAGTCCCTATTTGCTGAAACAGCTTCAAAATTTAAGAACGAAATTGATTATAACTGGCATTACCGCCCCCTCCCCACTTCCTATCTCATGT
>JANRMR010026120.1:0-15071 GCA_025434825.1 Bergia sp. 'catenularis' | reverse complement strand
CTTCAACAAATTCATTGGTTAATTTATTGCACGTTTTGAGGCCCGAACAACTGACAATTTATATACAAACTGTATAAAACTTTAAAATTGATTACGGAAAAAAGAGGCTTTGTCCTTTGCTATGATAAAATTATCAAAAACATGTTGTTTATCCAAAAAAATGTTATTACTAGAACTAGGGAATGTGGGCAGAAGAGGGGGGGTGAGAGAGAGGGGGGGGGGGTTGTTAACAGTTGTCATTACTGTCTTCGAAAATACTTTCTATTGTCGTCAACATCGTAAATGTTGATGACCCAGACTAATTAGAAACACCCGTGTTCGATATTTTCTTTTATTATTTAAACTATTTACATTTCACAGCATTGTCGATTCCATAAATTACACTACTTATTACGACTAATAAAAATGATGATTCTACTTTACAAGATTAAAAAGGTAGTGCGGCAAAAGCAGTATTTACAAATTTAATGGTTATTATAATATTCCTTTTCCCTTCATTTCCCGGCTATGATATGGCTGCGTGTAAAGTTTCCTCAAATAATAACTTCAATAAATACTTACAATAAATTTTGTTGAAAATAACTGTGGTTTAGTTGATTCGATTCCATAAACTATATATTTCTTTAGCCGCTTATTCCATTAATTTCTCAATAATATTAAGAAATAACACGTGGATGCACGCAAGATATCACTGCAGGACGAAGATCGAGCGTGTACAAAAATAAATGATTAAAATATATCTGGGATGCTCGAGTAAATTGAGTGTATTAGAGAAAACCTGATAAAGTACAAATCAGCTAACACAGCACTAGCCTGATATATTTTTGGATGAACTATGGGTAATTAGCTATTTTACATACCGTGAAACTTTTATTAAGGGGCTGTTACACGATATGATTGTGCAATCTTCTCATTGCTCAGCGAAAGACGTTAGCGGAACAGCAGAAACTACTTGTACTACAAATATATCAAATGCAATTCGGTCTTAAAAGTTCAAAACATGTTGTTTAAAATGGTTTATTTTCTAATCTTAAAGATCAATTTGATTATTTTACTTTGAGTAAAAATGAAAAAAGTTGCAGTTAGGAAAGCAGTAGTTTTGTATGGGTTCACCTTGAAATTGGCTCTTAAAGTTTTCGATTTCGGGACTTCTGGAGAAAGGAGACGAGGTGTTACTAGAATGAGGGAGGGGGTGTTAAAAGCGGGGTAGGAGTTGGATATCAAGCAAACAGTGATCAGTGAAAAAAGATCACAGATGCCTAAAACAGAACTTTTATTATTGTCAAAATTAGCGCAGGTGTTGTTGTATCATAGTGATAAAAGTTCACGAGTCAATTCATTTCGCAAGTATATACACAGTTTTATGTACCTCCATCTTTCCTTTTTGAAGAGGAGGCTGTCTTAATAGAGAGGGGAGGGGGCTTATTTACAAATTTGGACACTGAAGCTTTTGCGGCATGTACCCTTGATATAAGCAAAGATTAGCTAACGTTGAAGCACATTTGATAAATATCTGAACAGAGCCGGCTGGCTTAATTCATACTTATGAAAGAATCTTCTCAAGAGTTTGAAAAATGTATTAATGTACTATTAAACCATACTGCAATCGTAAATGCGTTAATTTGAATATAGATTCAAGAGCAAAAATAAATAATTATTTATATCAATAAATTTTGCCTTTCGTCGTTTGTTTGTGAAATTAGTCGAATAAACATTTGCCACAAAAGGTAGCATGGTGATTAACCTTTTACCAGCGTTAAACTGAGAAAAAATTATTGAAAAATATGCAAAGACAAACAGCAATTGACGAAGCGATATCAAACCTCGGATGGAGAGGTACTGCAGTTTTTCATATTCAGTTGAAAAACTGTTGTTGTCTTGAAAATAAAAAAATAGAACAAAACTGAACTACGAATTGTATCATCCACCAGAAAAGACCAATTTAATAAACAATTCTGAGGATCACGCAGCTTGCCTCGTCAACTGTAAAAGAGACAGAAGCGGTGTCAATTAGGTTTCTTAAACTGGCAGACTCTATCAACATATTTGGTAAAAATAAAATAAAATAAGAACTCGCCAAGCTTCGTTATTGGAGCGGAATTAATGCTTTCGTATGATTGCCACAATCAGTTGATCGTAATCAAAAGTCAGTCAAGAAGTTTAAAGAAACAGTATTAGTTTCACTTTTTTTTGCAGAGAGGAAATATTTTAAGATCATCTTGGCACTCCGTGAAGAACTGAAAAAAATTTCTGGAGAATCATAAAGAATCTACATAAAACTCTCAAAAGCTCTGATAACATCGGCAGAGCAAGAATCGGCAGTCTGCTTAAACAAGTGGCACTTGTGTTTTGTGTCCCCAGTGACAACAGTACTAAATGCAAAGAACTCTGGGTAATCCGGATGGCTCTTTATCAAACTGATATCGCTGAATGGAAAGAACCGCTGACCACTATCTGGCCTGAGAGTGTCATACATGGCAACTCCATCGGCTCCCACGTCCATCTTGACGTCGTTTGTCGTTTGAGTGACCCCGAAACGCTTCAGCAGTTTTCCTGTTTGTTTTTGGTGCTGTTTGACGCAATCTCGCACGTGTTTCGGCCTGAGGGGAGGGTTGACGACTGTCGAGCACAAGTATGTGACTTCGAAGTTATAAACTTTTTCCTCTACTATTTCTGTTGGCACAACAACAAAGTCCTCAACCGAGCTATTCGAGTTATTTCTCCCAGCTGTCTTCTGTATGTGGGACTTGAAAGAAGCACGGTTATTTGAACTGTCTTTTTTAGATAGCTTCCGGAATACTGGCAGGTCTTTTATTCGTCTAGATTTACTGTTCTCCCTGTGGATTTTATCAACTGAACTTTTGTCTTCATGTTCCTCTTCCTGTTGTGAAACGCAGAAGAATTTTGTAAATATAAAAGTGATGTAAATTTACCATAGACAATCTAATTAGAACCCCCTCTCTAATTACCCCCCCCCCTCTGAAGTTTCAAATTTGCAGCAAGCGCCCTCTCTCTGTTAAGCCCCCCATCCCCCTCCCACACACACACAAAACATGGCGCTTATTAAAACGTTTACGATAGCTTTAAAATACCAGATACGTTGTTTTGTGAGAGGAAAATATCACAGAGGAACGCAATTCCTTTTGTGTGAATATTTGTAGGAAGGTAGTTACGTAGGTAGGTAAGTGAGTAGGTAGGTAGTTAGGTAAGTAGGTAGGTAGGTAGGTAGGTAGGTAAGTAGGTAGGTAGGTAGGTAGGTAAGTGGGTAGGTAGGTAAGTGGGTAAGTAGGTAGGTAGGTAGGTAAGTAGGTAAGTAGGTAGGTAGGCAAGTGGGTAGGTAAGTAGGCAGGCAGGTAAGTAGGTAGGTAAGTAGGTAGGTAAGTAGGTAGGTAGGTAGGTAGATAGATAGGTAGGTAGGTAGGTGGGTAGGTAGGTAGGTAGGTAGGTATGTAGGTAGGTAGGTAGTTAGGTAGGTAGGTAAGTGGGTAGGTAGGTAGGTAGGTAGGTAGGTAAGTGGGTAGGTAGGTAAGTAGGTAGGTAGGTAGGTAGATAGGTAAGTGGGTAAGTAGGTAGGTAGGTAAGTGGGTAGGTAAGTAGGTAGGTAGGTAAGTAGGTAGGTAGGTAGGTAGATAGATAGGTAGGTGGGTAGGTAGGTAGGTAAGTAGGTAAGTAGGTAGGTGGGTAGGTAGGTAGGTGGGTAGGTAGGTAGGTAGGTAAGTAGGTAGGTAGGTAGGTAGGTAGGTAAGTGGGTAGGTAGGTATGATGTATGCTTTAAGCGGCCAAAAGTCCCCAAGTTTTCTAAACAACAAGAATACGTGCGTATGTTCTTGTGTTTATGCGTTCTTTTGTTCGTATGTTTGTATCTTGTGTGTTTGAATCAGCTTGTTTGTGATAAGGAGAAAGATGAGCTGAGAAGAGGAACAATTTTAAGAGCATTAAAGCATATGTGGTTTAAAACGTCAAAGAAAAGTAGGGAAAACAGAAGAAGAAAGAAACATGATCAAAAAATCACCTCGGTATCGCCACTGATGGAGCCGAGGGAAACACTGGACGTTCGTGACAACTGTGATCCTCTTCTCGACGAGGAGCCGATCGAGTCCTTCCGAGCCCCATATGTGGCCTGACTAGCTACTCTCACAGCCTCCGTGACAGCTGCCGCCGATGTAGTACGACCACAGCGGAATGCGTGACAATACATCCGCGTCTTTTCTCCCTGCCGGGCTTCTGTCACGATATACCCAAACAACCGCGGGTCTTCCTCGAACACCCCCATGGACAACACCCATGGAACCAGGTGCTTGCCGAGTACCGTTTCGTCATCACCGTCCAGTATGTCGATTTCGTTACAACGCACCTCGACAGAGACTGTTCTGAAGTCTTTGGGGCAGACCTTGTTCAGTATATCTTTTATGCTATCTTTGATTGACAGTAGAGTCTTCCTTATCCTGTGAGACCCCAGGTAAGTGACATTGTTAAAGGTTTGCACCTCCTCAGTATCTTCCAACCAATTTTCTGGTCCGAGGTGGGCTGAACTTGAAAGTCTGAAACTCTGTAGAAAAATAGTCAAAACGTTAAAAATTATAAAATGAGACCGAGTATGGTGATTTGGGAAATCCACCATACCGAAAAAGATGGCTGTTGTATATTTGACCACAATGCCTTGCAAACCTAAGTAACTCTGCGAATCGTTGCACATTGAAGACGACTGTTTTGGGAAACTTGTCTAGGCACTAACAGCATTGTGTATACCAGGTTTTTTTGAAGTTTTTAGATCCTTTCTGTACGTTAATATGAGCGTTTCAAGTTTTTCGTGCGCTAGGAGTTATGAGTAAATGTACCAGTCGATATCTTTTTTGATATGGTCAATTGTAGCCACTAACAAATGGAAGCCTGCCTGGCAGACACTCGACACCTCCGGTCCAACCGCTGAGAGTGCGCGTGGGCCGGCTGCATCGCCGACCAAAAATAAACTAATTAAATTGAACTAAATTGAAACTTAATAAACTAGTTAACAACGATTCTTTTCTGTTTTAGTATATAGTTTTCTATGTAAACAAGACAACAAGTTTTAAATACGAGAATCCTGCTTCCTCGAAAATCTAATGTTACGTTTTAGCAATTTTTGTATTTTGGACGCGCACTCTCCGCCAAACGGAGGGACTGGGAGGATTCAAAAGTTATTTATTCTTTCAGTAACTTCATCATTTTTGCTAAACTTCTGGTTTCTTTCTGGTCTGGTTTCTAGCTCTCTGTACTCCCCATGCACTCTTCGCATAAGTTCATAACCAACAAAATACCATAAAGGAGGAAAAATTATTTGAGATGATTTGGAATATTTGGGATGAACAACGACGATACAGCAAGACTATGATTGAGAACAAATGTAGAATCGTTCAAAATTTGTATGTCTCGTTTCTAATAGAATTGGTATTCATATACACTGATTCGATTATTAGCAATAAAATTAACAAGACATTATGACATTCTTGTGGTCTGCATGCCATAGCCACATGACCAATTTGGTTCCTTTTTTACACAAGTGTTTGTTGATAAACACATTCTGTCAGACCGCACACCCAATCGTAAGTAAACACGCTGCGAAACAGGATACAATTGACAAAAAATATCATGAGCCGAAAACTCCGGAAAAGCAAATTACACCAGTAGTAATAAAATAAACAATAGTTTCTACTGGACCTTGACTTTGTACAGTGCCCCCCTACAGGGAAAAGAAAAAAAATCTTGTATGAGTAAATACGTTTTTAAACTGCAAGAACATTCCTATCAATCAAAGAACCTGCAGGTATTTGTGGTTATTTGATTTAACCATTCGAAAAAGCCGGAAAAACAAACTACACATTTGCATTAGCAACAAACTTTCTGTTGTTCTTTGACTTTGTGAAATGCGTCCCACAATGAAAAGAAAAAATATCTTGTATATGTAAAAGCGTTTTAAAACTGCAAAAAAAAAATCTTATCAGTGAAAGAACCCAGGAATATTGTGGTCATAACAGCATCAGTATGTTCGTAGCGTGCAGTGGCAAGTTGAAAGACGAACTGTTTATACATAACGAGCTGAACGGATGTCCTGGATTTTTTCGTTTTTAAAACAAACTAAGTTGTTTTATTTTCGTTCCAAACTATCCACGAGCATTTCAAACTAATCTACTCAGTTGATCCCACGTTTCGTAATAGTTAGCCACGAAAGAAGAAATTATTTGCCCTCTTTTGTTACAAGAACCAGACAAATTTGGTCGATGCTCTCCGCGTTCTTAGTAATTTTTTACCTTGCTCTTAAAATTTGGGCAAATCTGTCTCTCAGTGTTCTTCACTATCATGTTGCGTCATGGGATCTCCGAAGATGTCCGGTGCGAACACAATCCACGATGAAATGATATAAAAAGAAGCATTACTAGGAACTGGTTGCACAAATTGATACAGAGCAAGTAAATGATTCTAACCAAAATCTGTTACTTTGTTATGACGCAAGATCCATCGGTCTGTTTGTCATAATTCTTTATTCCGCTGTAGTTGCATCAAATCCAGATGCTCTGGCGCTCATATTCCGTTTCATTCGGGCTACTTGCCAAACCGACGTAAATTAACTACAATGAACGATTATATGGATACATTTTTAAAAAGTCTGAATTGTACATCGGACAACAGCACTCCTCAGTTGAATATAAACGACAATACAGTGTCAGTAAACTGGTCGTCGTAATAAGTCTCAGTAAATTAAAGTGAGTTACTGCTAACACAGCGGGTTTGATTTTATTTATAAACACATAAAACTGAAGCATTCTGACGTTGAACAAAGTTAGACGAACAAAAAAGAAACAATCATATTTTATTACACTGTTTTTCTCAACTTTTTTTTCTTTATTATTGAACAAATTAGCGAAAAGATACACTGACTTGATTAAATAAATCCACTAAAACTATAAGTCGATTCGATTCTATTTAAATTATCTCGTACATGCATTTTCCGTAAGTGTTGGGTTTTACTATAATGCGTTTTCTGATTGGTCTTTGTTCAACTGTGGAAATATAAAATAGCAGAATGAAACACGATTTCCTCCAGTTAAGAAAGCACTTGTAAATTAAGTGACTCAAAGTATAACCGGAAAAACCCGTCTTTTTTGACGAGGCAAGGCCAAGGTCTGCCAGCGGCTTAAGAGGGTACTACGAACAAAACTTGAAAGGTTGAAAATGGCTTTTTCAGTTTTTTCAAAAATTATTCGAGCTAACTAAAACGCGTGGAAGAAAACAAAATGAAAGTAAAGCTAGGAGTTCACTATATTAACCAGACGACCTTTCGTGAGCTGTTGAGGCTTATAAAGTATTTCAGTTTCAACGCTTGACCATTTTTCAGTTTGACAAGAACACTATATTCTTCTTGGTCACGAAAACGGACCCGTATAAAAGGAAATATCTACAGTATCAATAACTATATGATTTTAAGACTGGAAATGTACAAAATACTGAACTTCCGTGGCTTTTTTTACAATAGTTTGAACGAATTATGTAATTGAAACCACCATATTCATATTCCTTTCACAGAGGCCTCTAAGACAACAGTTCGCTGAAACTGACTGGTTTGAATAGGAAAATAATTGTAATTCTAAACGGAAACGTGGATAGTTTTGGAACAAATCCAAAGTTTCAAACTGCTGTGTTCTGTAGATATTAATACGATCCCGGACAGGCACAGAATGCCACAGGGACTTTCTACTCAGCAAAAGCATTACCCGCCAAATCAGACAACCGAGAATGCAAGAATGCAGCCGAACCGGAAATTACAAAGAGCTTTGTGTACATGGGCAGAGCTGTATGGGACGTGAAATGAATGAACTTTGGTTTGTTTAGACGTCTATGTTTGTACATAAAAGAATAAAAACGAAAAAGATTGCGTTTGCGTGTTATCTTAAGAATTTTGTAACAACTCGTGCTTTTTTATAAAAACTACTTGGTGTTAACTAAAAACAATATGCACTGTTAAAGTTTTACCGGTAAAATTATTTAAAGACTAAGGTTTTTTATTCAAATATAAATGCGTAAATTTTCCTTTACTCGCTTCGAGACAATGATAAAGATTTTGGCGCGCAATCACTTGTGTTTACATTCCTGCATATATTTGCGAAAGATAAGTTATATTCGCTTGATCGAATACAATGATTTTACTTTATGCTCTCGCTCTCGTTTTCGGTTTCCCAATAGATTCCGAAAGGAAATGCGTGCTGCGAAAATAGACAGATACAATGAATTTGCACGCCTTCCCAGCGAAGCTACCGTGGGAGTCGTAATGTATTATGTTTGCATTTCATTAAAATTCAAAATGAGACACAAAAAACGGAATGAGAAAAGATCTAAAAGAGAAAAAGTTTTCCTGAATTATTCTGCAGCACCCTTAGCCTATAACGAAATACATAAAATAAAATATAACCGTGGCTTTCGGTTTTTGTAAAAAGCGGGCTTCAAGTTTTTTTTCGTGCAGTTGGAAGTTTTCAGTCTTGATGTGACCTTAATTTGAATTTTGACTGATTTTCGATGTCCAAAATTAAAAACAGTACTAAACTTAAACTAGAAGGCTTACAAACTTACCTTGATTCGCGGTTCGGGTGAGTTAAAAATATTTTTTATTGCTTGAAATATGGTGGGTGCATCTGCACTACGAAAAATGTAGCACCGGGGCTCTTCACGAGGCAGGCAAAAGATCAGTCCAAGGACACTGGTGTCTTGTTCATACAGATTAACGTGGCCAATCTGGTCGATATCACAACTTGCAATCACTTCCCATGGCGAGCAGTTTGTACTTATCCTCACAAATTCATTTGTCACCTCGATATTGACGGACTGAAGAGTAGAATCCTCTTCATGGGATCTTCGTAGTGAATCTTGCATGGCGGTCTGAATAGCGTGATCGTTTGACCTCTGAACAGCAACAGTTCCCACAAACTTGGCAATGTGAAAGCCCAATGATGCGCCGTTTGAATTAAAAACTACCATGCTCTTTGGCCTTGAGATTCCATTTTTGCGTGCTGGTGGCGGTGTCGGTTTGTTGTCACGAGGAAAAGAGTTTGAAGAAGGAGAATTATGAGGAATGCTCAGAGTTCTACTCAAAGGGACAGACACACATCTCTCGATTTGTCTTCTGTTGTTGCTGTTGTTGTTAGTAAAGTCGAGATCACTGTACACTATGTCTAAGGGCGTACTTCTTGTTCTGGGTTTCTCTTCACCCGGTATGTTCTCATACATGGCAACTTCCATTTCCCTCGAACTTCCCTCAGAGCTCAGACTCTGTCTCTCTGCACATACACTAGCTAAACTGCTGCGCCTCGACCCGCTGTCACTTTCTGTGGTCCAAGGAAATTCAACGTTCTCATACAAGCGACCATTCTGGCTGTGAACACTTCGAGGTGAATGATTTGGCGATGGTTTTGGAGATTGGTTGGGTGTTCCTTTTGGAGTATTTTCATAAACTGGCCCGAAATCTTGACGAGCTAAAGAGTCCGACCTCTCAACAAGGAGATCTGGCGCTTTCCTTAACTGATGCAACTGTTTTGTATGATTTTTACAAGATGGAACAAACCCAAGTTTTAAGATGGGATTTTCTGATTCTCTGGTTCGTCTGGATGGTGTATACTCAATTATATTGGTACTACACACAATCTCCGCGTATTGCGTGGTAGAGTTATCGGATGAAGAACACAAACCATCTTTCTTCCAAACTGCCGGCGGGGCATCATCCTCACTCTCGCTCCCACTACTACAGCTACTAATGGTCCTTGATTTTGGCGTTAAACAGCCGTCGTTTGAGTTTTTCTTTCCTTCACATGAACTTATACTAGACGTGCGACTGAGAGAGGGCTCTCGGGTCATCTGAAGTTCCTTTTCGGCCGGTAATACTTCATAAATATCAACAGAATCCAAGGACACCATGGTTGTGTAATTGTCCTCTTCGTCAGATTTATCAGTTGCGCCATCGCCGGTTTTCTCATTTTCATTCAGCTGGCCTCGTGTGTTTCGAGTTGTCTTTGTAAAACCATTTTTAAAGTTCTTTTGCTTTGAGTTGTCTTCCCTAACAATGATTTCTTCGTATAAAGACTCGTCCATTTCCACATGAGGATGATTTTCAGGCACCATTGTGCCGCATTTTCATTCAACTGGTACAGACAAGTACAGTTGAGTTTTGATATGAAAACGTGCACAGCGTATGTAATTTGATCCTTGGCGCGGCGATCACCGACACTCTGGCTACTTCTAAACGCAAACGACCTTTGGCCTGCTATACCGGCAACTGTCAAATCACTTAAGGCCGATTTACAGTGACTTGTACTGATGCTACCAGCTTCGTGTTAACTTCGTAGTGTCTTAATCACTGTTAGTTAAACAACTTCCCTTTTCTTTCTCTCGATGACCACAGGGGGTGGTGATGTGAGAACACAGATCCGTTCCAGTACAGTATTTTTGAAAAGTTTCAATGACAATTACTGCTGTGAACCTTATATTTATAGCTTTCTTACTGAGCTCACCTTCTGAATTCGTTTGAAATCAGCACTGCACCGATCACGAACTCCACTTAATTCTGTTTGAGAACTGGAAACGTGTGTCCGCAAATATTATGTTCAACTTGCGCAATCAGCTATAATTTAACAAATGACGTACTGTTTACTTTTGGTTTTTGTTTTTTAAAAAACACTTTTGAAAAGCAGCTTTTTTCCTTTTGTTTTCGGACATGCAACAGCGCAGCGTAGGCATGTTTTGTTTTATTTCAAGAAAGCAGCACCGACACCGTGCAAACAAGAATCGAGATATTCTATAGGTAGATAATCAAGTGGATTGCTCAGCCCACATCCATCTCCAGTTGGGGGCCCACATCACATGTACAGGAAATTCTAAATTGGACTGGACGGGACGCGACGAGGCTTCCTTGAAAGGAGGATGTTTCGACGGGTTTTATCAAGAAATTAACGTACGCACACGAAAATTGATAATTCCTTTTTAGTTTACGAAGAGCATCCTGTAGTATACTTTATTGCTTCACTTATGTGTGATCATTGATTTATGCAGATCGTTTTGCTGTGAGTTGATGAATGGTGGTTAGGAGAGTATGAAATTAAAAAGAGCAACCAATAAATCATTTTAATCAGTGCGAGGAGGGGCTGCGTTAGCAATGAACAACCTTTCGGAATGGCTGTCATCTTGCTGACACTTTTTCATTATTTCAAGAGGCTTTTACTTCATTAAAAGCGTGTAAACGAGAAAAAAATATGGAAGTTACTTGTGAAGAGAATTATGATTTTCAATGTACTTTTAGATCCTTTTAATATCAATCTCCGCTAGTCTCCAGAGGCACAGGTCGTGCGCGGTCTTGCATGCGAGTTCTGCATTAAGGCACTTAAGTTGAGGTCACGTTCAGCCAATATTGACACAAATACTATCCATGCTCGGTCACGACAGTTCCACGCAACGATACTGTGTGAAATATATCGGGTATCCAACAACTCTATGAATGGAACAAGAGTCAAGAATGAAATGTTAGTAAACTTGTCATCTTGTTATCTTTTGTTCAATTTCTTCAATACGTCCTCTTTTTCCCCGGTCTTTTTCACGCGCATGATAATGTTAGATCTCTACAAAGTCTTAAAATTCAGATCGTTTTTCAGGCTTCAATCTGAGCAATATCATTTCGTCACATGCACGGTTTTTTCTTATAAAATTCAGATAATTTTGACCGAGGTTCGGCAAAACGAGCCTTGATTGTTGTTAAATTGCTCTTACTAGTTACTTTCATACGTAAAACAACTTTTCTAGTGTTTTTATTAACCTTTAAACATTCAAAGCCTGAAATTGTTTTAACTTAATTGTTCTCAAATTTAGGTATAAAATTTGAGCCTCAGTATTCTTATAAAGTTTATTGTTATAAACAAAAAATCATGTAAACTAAAGGTTGTCAAAACTCGAAAAGGGAGGGCGTAGAAATCAGTTATCCAGTGAAAAATTCATAAACATAACATACACTCCCATCTCATGGATATGTACTTCAACTGGCTTTTAGACTAAAGTCGTAGATGAACTTTCAAATCACGTAGTCCACACACCCACTTACTGGAGGAAGTTTTTAAAAGCAAGATTATGTTCGTGTCCCCCTGCATGCAATGCCGGTAAGATCATTGACATCATCACCGACAATTGGGGACATCAACCGCGCATGCGTGAGTTAGAGCTGATAACTAAGATGGTGCCACGAAATCAAATTCATGTTTACACTAAAGGTAATCAGTTTTCATCTAGTATCTTTCTCGACCAGAAAATTACGTGGTTCGCTTTTCACAGTCGACAATTGCAAAGAAAAGCAAAACAAGAAATATTTGCGTGTTTAAGCCTTTGCTTTACTGTTCTTGCTTTTGCCAGCAAACGGTTTTGAGAGCTATCACTGGGAGGAAGTCACATCATGGACCACAGTTACTTTTGGATACATACAAACGTGATCTCTGGCTTGTCATGAAAAGTGAACTACATTCACATCAAGGTCTTGTGGTTCGTCATTACAGTTCCACTGTTCATTCTGAAACTCTTACTGGCCTAGTCCTTGCTACTCTAAAGTAGTGCAGTATCAGTATGTCGCAGTTCATGAAGATCCGATCACATTTCTAAGGGACAGCTGGACACACAAAAATACTGTATTTTTATCAACATGATAAACACTTCAGGGAAGCTGGAGGAACATGAAGCAAGCCAGAGTATCTTTAGTTTAGCCTACGATAACCCCAGAGGCTTTGTATTGTAGCGACCGTCTTCACCGCTGGCTAGCGTGTCTTGCAGTCAAGAAAATTGCACGATCTGCTACCGAGCTGTCTGAGGTATATTTCCGCAGCAAATATTATAAATATGCGCCTTTTTCCTAGATTTATCTGTCGCCGCCTTGGTCGGGGGGGGGGGCGTCACTACAAAATTACAGCAAGTGGATGGGAAATCGCGATTTAACCAACTTTTCAACCTTTAACTTCGCTGCTACACATCAGCTTTTGTTAGAAAAAATGTCTTTTAAGAGGTTATAAAAAGGAATTATTTCTACAAAACAAGAAGAATAGGTTAAGGATATAAACTCGTAATAAAACTTATATAACTCCGAACAAATCCTTAAACTTGTGTACAGTTTTAAAATTTTGATTACGGACGTTTTGGTCTTAACCTATTCTTTGTATTCTGATATTACCAATCTCCTTATTAATACCTTTTCAAACTCACGTTTTCGTCAAAATTCGATCTACTATAACAGAGTTACAAGGGTTAAAAATTGAACAACTTCCCACATATTTACAGTAATTCAGTTTGCCCCAACCCAAGATGGCGACCGGACCTACCCTGAAAGGGTCGCGTTAACGTTAATCTTAACATGAGTTCTGTGATAACGTAGAATCGCAAGCTGCTGCTTGTGAAAGGTGACAAAACATTTTATATTAAAATAAAATAAAATCGTTTTTAAAAGAAGAAATTTAATAAACTTAGAAACATTAATCGGGCAGCTGAAGCCCTCAGGGAAAACTACAAAAGTAAAACAAACACCTCCCGATCCTTTAAAATATCGCCTACATTTCTTTACCATTCATAGTGTTCTCCTGAAATTAGTCCGCTTGAAGCTGACTGCGGCTTCATCAAAATGTTTTCACAACATGCTGACATTGTGAATATGGGTAAATTTTTTCTGAGGTCATTGTGACTTTTTGTTAAAAAAAACTGATAGAAAACAGCGAACAAATGACAAAATAAAATTCATAAAATTATGACCTTATGACCTGCAACAACTATTTCAATCATGAGATCGAACCTTGAGGTCTGTGTCAAGACCAGACAAAGATTATATGCCGTTTTCACGAGTAACTGCCAGTTCTAATGTTATCCATTATTTAGATGATACATTTTTGTTCTAGCACAATGTTCACTGTCAGTGAGTCGATGAAAAGATGGGGTTAGGGTTGACGGTTAAGGTTAAGTTAAAGGTTAGATGTACTCAGGTTTCCAAAATTTATGAAATGAATAAATTACTTAGGTTTGGATTCTTAAAACAATTTTGAAAAAAGTGTCAAAAGCTGTTTGTATCGCTAAAAGGAAGTCGTTGCAATAATTTTGTCCGAGAAACTTTTACTTCTTTTTATATTTTGTTATTTTGCCATTTAAACATTACAACTGCCTCTACGACCTCATATAGTTTATATGCATAATGATAGATATACGTAATGATGATTGTTAAGCTTATTAAAAAGAGGTGTCGTTGTGGTTTGTTGAGGTGTTCAAGTCATCAACTGAAAAGAAATAAACCTCAAGTTGTAAGTCAAGTAAATAAATTTCTACGCAGAATCGATGTACTCCTGATTTGTTTTAATAATAATATGCTATATTTCTTAAAAGTAAGGCGTTTCATGAATATATTGTGATCTGTTAGTCACCGTTGCTTATTTGTTCATAATTGTCAAAAACAACAATATTTTTACGGTCTGCTCGCACTAGACACAATTAAGAGAAAAATTGTTTGATTTGCCAAATTTGGCGAGTGTACTCACACGCTTCATGCTTTGTATTTCTATTTTCATGTTTAATATTGAAAATTCTGGCTTTACAAATGAAATGTGAGTTCTCCAAAAGTACTTGACGGAACCAAACTAAATTTTTATGTGCATATTGATATTGCAAATAGCAAGTAGTTGATCTTTGCTTGGTAACGCAGTGATTCCTTTCTTTTGTATGTTTCTATTTTTTTTCCTCAGTTCTTTTAGTTCACTTTTATTTCAATGTTTGTTGTCTTTCACACATTTTTCCTGCTAAAGTAGGGCATTTATAATTATGTTACGTAAACAACTAAAAAAAAGCACATACTATAAAATACTGTAATAGACTGTGATTAAATCTTCTTTGAGTAGTAGACCTAAGTTGTAAATAGAAATGGAAAATGTAATTAATAAAGAGAAAGTTGTAAATAGAAATGGAAAATGTAACTAATTAACAAAGAGAAAGTTGTAAATAGAAATGAAAAATTTAGTTAACAAAGATAAAGTTGTAAATAAAAATGC
>JANRMR010025898.1:0-15073 GCA_025434825.1 Bergia sp. 'catenularis' | reverse complement strand
ATCACCAATTCTTTAATTTGGTACACAAACATGGCCGCCTTTGGGTCTCTTGGGATTGAGTGAAAACGCTCTATACATCTTTATGGCTAATTTTAGAAATTACCTTGTTAGTTTTAAGAGAGGTGATTCTTGTAAATCCAGTCCACCAATGTCAGAACAAATGGAAGTTTGAAATTGTAAACTTTAGGAGCGACTTTCATTTGACTTTGAAACAAAAACAGGCAAACCGAATGCGAATCGAATTTCTGGAGTTTTGATTCGTTCCCCGAACACTCAGCGAATGCGAGTACCATCTTATTGGTTTTTGGAACATGTTCATTTGACGCTGTGTTTTGATTTTGACATTGATTTGACAAGCAAACAAGATTCTGTACATAGTAAGCAGATTTTCTTTCAATCGACTATGAAAGAACAGCTACAGTTTGTAAGTCATTTGTAGCTGTACAAACGGACAGTTTGATTAAAAACCACTAAAGTGTTGCTGTTTTATCTTTCTTGGCATTGGCAGTTGGAACAAAAGATGAACATGTAGCGAACGAGTTTTTCAAGGGCAAACGAAAATCGCTCTATTGTAAACAATGCAGGCATGTTTAATTCATATTGTGCGATGACATCTCCAATAAACCTACTTATATAAAAGACGAAGTAGACGGAAAAGCAGTAAGGGGATTGAAGAGCAAAGATGATTTGAGAACAAACATTACTGAAGAAAAAATGAAAAGGAGGAAAACTGAAGAAGTTACATATCACGACAAGTCTTTGTCAAGTCAAACTGAGCACAGACAACAGAGACCGTCAGTATTTAATCTAAGGTCACTTTCGATTTGACCGATATGGCCGGCCCGACCAGTCAGTTTTCAAATGGAATGCACCAAGTCTTGGGAACTGGTCCCCTGCTCATGAGCCGCTCAGTTCTTTCGCTCCGGTCGGCCAAAGCGCGGGAATCTGGCGAGTTTTGGCGGGAAGAAATACGCGCGCGCACCTTCTTATCTGTGATTGGCCAGTTATGTTGGCCTTGAGTTTTCCATTTGCACTGGTCAGACTGACCAGTTCTTTTCGGCCCACCAGACCGGACAAATGGAAAGCGACCTAAGATGCCTTGAGTTAGAAGGATCAAGTAATCAATCAATCAATCAAGCAAGCAAAACATTTCACAAGTTACTTTATTTATTTGGAACGCTTTTCAACGTGATGCAATACAAAATGATGCACGTCTATCTACATACTTATTACATTAAATACCTATCAATATGATGTATAAACGGGTCTGTTTTAACTTGCAGGTGGATATTGTATAAATAAGCAGTTGGTTTGAAAAGTGTACTACACTTCCTTCACTGCCGCTAAATTACTGGGGTGATTAGCGACTTTGTATCACACGCCAAGCGCAGTCATTACGGTCTATCTCTTCGTCCCCAGGTAACCAAGGCGGTTTCAAGTAAATGCAGTCGTGGCAAGCTTAACTACAGTGCATAATGAGAGTTCTGGCCAAAATGATACGAAAATGCAGTGATTTGTTCGACAAGTGTAATTGTAAAAATAAATAAAAATGTTATGCGGAACTTGCCCTTTAACCTTATCTGCCCCAGCCAGTTTATCAACATCCATTTTCTCCATACAATATCAATACAAAATAAGTTGTTTGGTTGTGAGAATAAAGGAATTGATCACACAACAAATCTATCTAAAATGAAAAACAAAACTCTCCCAAACTGTTTATAAGGAAAGTAAGGATACAGTTTAGGAGAATTTAGCTACGTATGTCGTATTTGGGGCTGAAAGGGTTAATGAATTGGAGGTTGTATCTTTCGGCAAACGTGAACAAATCGTACTTCGTTATGCCCTTATGTCCATGAGACAGTTACCTGAATATTGATTACTGGATAAATGCAAAAATTTGTTAAATGTACGTAACTGAGGACATAACTCCAAAAGCAATCAGTTCAAACATCATAGATCAACGCTCTTGGTTTTAAAGGGTTTCTCGTCTGAAAAACAATTGCGCTCTCAAATGAAGCTTGAATTGCCTTCGTCCGTAATTGTGGTTAAAAATCGATATTTCCTGTAGACAGCGCTAACGCCAAGCTACATAGTCAAAGTGATCGGTTTTTTCTGTGTACCGCTTGCTATCTTACTCTCGGACGTTCATTTTGAGACCCCCCCAGATTTTCTAAATGGTTACACATAAAATGTCGAGTTAACAGCTTTAAGCTAGTTCATTACTTCTCATACAAAATCAAGTTTTAATTAACTACTGTTGCTATGGCTTATGGCTTAGCTTTAGCAATATTGCAGCACATTTTTGGGGACTTGAAAGAAAATATTATTTACAGCCTCAAATAACAAAATAATCAGAAATAAAATGAAAAAAAAAAGAAATTAGAACAAAATTTGTTTTTTGATTCAAATTTTAAT
Source organism: Bergia sp. 'catenularis' (assembly GCA_025434825.1). NCBI lineage: Eukaryota > Metazoa > Cnidaria > Anthozoa > Zoantharia > Parazoanthidae > Bergia > Bergia sp. 'catenularis'. The sequence goes on along the minus strand of JANRMR010025898.1, from coordinate 12,658 downwards.
TTGCATAACTAGTTCTGCATAATTTATAGGTGATGAGGATATCAATTAACGTCAAAATTTGAATTTTTCAAGATTTAAGATTTAGGCCAGAAAACTTAGGGGGATTAATTCTCTCCCCTCCCCCTGGGCATTTGAGTGTTAAAATGTGACTTAAATTGTTGCAGTGCCAGGCTCCACTCTTGGCGAACACAATGGTAGTGAACTAGAGGGGGTCTGGAACACCAATCACTTTACGTCACATTTCAAGATGGCGACATGCGTGAAAGTCAACTCAAGAAATAATCAAACTAAATCGCTTGGCGATAGCTTTGTGGACAGAGTTAGAAATTTTTTACTGGCAATACGGACTAAAGAGCAATGCCCAAGCGTTATTTAAGAGCAAGTAGTTTACAGGCGAGGATCTTCTTAAGCAATAAACTTGTTCTAACTGCAATCGAAACATTCAAACTTGTATAATTTAACCCCAGTATTACTGGGTCACGTTATGTACATCTTTTTCGTTGGTTCCTGAGATAATCTAAAAAAAGCCTTTCATATCCTATATAAATGTTTGTAACCGAATTCCACAAAGCACAAACTACAAGGAATAACACCGAACTGCATTGTGAACCGAAAGCTTCGCTGATGTTAAGGTTAATCTGTGTTATTCATCACAAAAGAAAGGTAAAAACTGTACAGCATAAACTCTCAATAAATTAAAAACAAACAAACAAATAAATTACTTTTCGAGATGAAGATACTTACAGAAAAGCAAACCCGATAAATATGTTTCTTGAAAAATATACAGTGGTAACACCTTTGTTTACAGAACTCTGTGGGCAGGTTTATCTTTCTGCAAACCGGCACTGTTTTTACGTTTAAAACATAAAGGTTGGATTAAAAATGAATATTCTGCTTAACGCTGGTCGATGTTGTGCTCTACTCAATCAATCAGCAGTTTAAGGCACGATTATAATACATATAAAACTGAGGGCAGTATAAATTAGTTTCTTTAAAATACAAAAATAACATACGTCCGTGTCTTTCGACACCTTTTTACTCTTTTAGTTTGATCCGTCTAAAAGCTGAGTCTAGTTACGAAAAAAAACAATCATTTTCAACCGTTAATTTACAAAATTCCCTGTAAGTCTTTCCATATTATAATGAAAACGCAAAGCATGTGTCCATTGAAATAATTGCTCGTGATAGATTTTTAACTTTTTTTCAGTCCCGAGACTGCCTCTGAAAACAGTTTCTAAACCCAGACTCTAGTTAGGATAAGAGCGGAAAATTTGATGAGTGCAATTAGTGTCCATGTTTTTTATATATATTAAAAGATTTGTTAAAAACCTTAAAAGACAAACTGGGGACACAGTTAACTCAATCTCACCAACTTTCCTTCTCTTATCACTAGCACCACAGCGTGACTCTTCGTCACTGGAGAGTAGTGTGTTGACTTGAACAAATCTTATGTTCGTCTTTCGAGCCGTCCTTCCTTCTGATGAAAGAAGTGGATCTTGGTGTTTAATTTACACTTCATATCTCATGTCCACAATATGGCCTGTCGACCGTGAATTAACTTGCTCGAGCATTTCATTTGAGTTCAGACACTTCTTGGAAATGTTACCACGGCCATTTATCACGCGAAACACCATAATAGGCTGTTTCTCTCACATCTTGTGAAAGGCACGACAGTAACATCATTTCTGAAGTTTTCTATGGCGTTGCTAATGTTTTCAAGTCCATACAACAATATAACTACAGAAAACTGGTTGGGTAGTGTTGGCTTCTCGTTTCCATCGTAGTGCTATAACAACAAGGTAAGCCGGCCTCGCAGCAACTCACTGTTTCTATTGAACTTCTGAGTGTGTTAAACACATCACAAGGGAGCAACATCAAAGTCTTCCTTCGTTGGTTGTTAACTGGATGCTCGCTCAATTTCTTAAAATGGCGTGCGATGTTGACCCCAGGTATCCACTGTCGCAATCGCCAAGCAGTGGCCTGGGCATGAAGCAAACAAGCTAACTTCAGAATCATGTTAGATCTAGAGCCCAGGCGACTTCTTCAAGTCAAAATAAACGGTTTTCGTGTTTCACATTTTCGTTATGCCGTCACACAATATTTGTAGTCCCATACTACTACAAGTGACCGTACTTTCAAACAGTAAACAGATAACTGGTCGGCCATACTGCGGTAGTCTGAAAGGGTAATACCACCAGACGTGGTGAGGTGGAGAGAAGAATGGGCAGTGGACAAAACTGGTGTTACGGTTGGTCTTGGTGAGCGAACCACTCACTACCAATGTCAGCTGACGCCCTTTTGAAGAAATCAACAGACGGGCGATTAGAAAACCTCCAGAAGACTAGATGAACCCAGACTCAGAAAGGGAACCACGTTTGCATGTACAGAAACAGGGTAGTGTTTAGAAACACTCTTCCTGAAGTTACCAGAAAATTTGAGACTGAACGTAAAAGTACAAGGAGCGCCCATGATCGTTAACTTTAGATAATGTACAACTAAACACTGAATGAGATGTGAGATTTTTATCTCAAAATGTACAGTTCCGATTTCAAAGAGCACTCACAGCATAAATCTGCTAAATTTTGAATAAAACAAGAAAATAGAACTTCAAAACAAGAAAACTAGAATATGAAGAAGTAGAAACACTGGTCCGAGTTACTGAATAACTGAAAACAAATACAAGGAAATCGGACAAACAAAAATGGGGGAATGGGGCTGAACAGTGACTTTAGGTTGGGGGTTGAAAAGACTTTGTTTCGGATTCTTCACAGTTTTATAAAAAGTAAGGAGGACTTCGACATGTCTAAATAGTATGGGTGTATTTATTAAAAACTCAATTGTGATATAATCTGAGAGCCAATATTGAGTGGACTGGATGTTTCGAAACCTCAGGAAGTGGAACCCTTGTTCTGTGTGCAAACGAGGTAGCGCTTAAAAGCGCTCTTCATGAGCCAGGACTCAGAAAGTTAATATCACTTAACAGCCACCTTTGGGTGTCATTTGTGGTAAAATACATACGGTTCAAGTTGCTGTATCATCGATGCCGCCGGACCACACTGATAACTAGTTCCTAAGATGGAACATGAATTGAACAGAAGGCAACACGAATGGCCTAATGGTGTGTAACAATCAAATTGTAGTACACACACCAGTTGGTTTCGCATGCCTACAATGATATGTTACGTTTTGCGAACAGTTCTAGATATACAAGGACAAAATATTGCAGTTCTTGAAAAGTAATCAGTCAATTACAGTAACAAGCAACCACAATTTTTGCTTGTTTCAAGTTGTGATTTTCACAGGTTTGTTCTCCTCCCAGTCATCACGTTTAACCTAGACTATGTCCTTGCTGTAAGCATTTGTAAGCTACTGCGCTGATCGAGGAATAGCTTTGTGATATATCAACAAGTTTCCGTTGTCGTAAAGATTGAGATTATAGCATGTATTTGCAATTTTCACTACAGGAATGTGTTGTAGCTTTATTGTACCAGCATTTTGCCTACATTGTACCAACATTGTGCCCACATCGTACCAAAATTGTGCCTACATCGTACCCACATTGTGCCTACATTGTACCAACATTGTGCCAACAACGTACCAGCATTGTACCTACGCTGTTACGACATACCTGCAATGAACCCATATGTGTCTGCTGCTCTTCAAGAGCTGACGTAAGTTCCTTACACTGTTCAGCTGTTCGCCGTAAGTCCTCCCTTAGTGACGAGATCTGATGATAACAAGGCAGGGAGGTTGGATCAACCCCGGTTTCTGGTGAACGACCCACCTACCCCTCCCCTAAACCTAAAGCTAAACTTAACCCCAATCTTGACTCTAACCCTGACCTAAGGGAGGGGTAGGTGGGTAATTGCCAAGAAATCTTCACTGATACGAGAGATGAATGTTCTTTTAACTATTATGTATTAAGCACCCTTAATATTAAATCCCGGCAAATTCCTGACTCTTTCAAAGGACCCTTTAAAAGTGCTCTTCCCGTTTTCAGACTTTTGAACAGAGTTCAAATGGTCCATTCCATTCCCCCGAGAAAGATAAGCTCCATAGCTTACCTCGGCCTCGCGTGTTTGTCTTTCCTTGTTAAAAAATTCACATTCTTGGTTCAGCTTACCCTTCAGTTTGAGTACTGATCGATTCTGCAATTAACAAATGAAAAGATGAAACAAGTTTAACGTTTTCTTCCCTAACACCAACAGAATGTTTTGCTCACACCGCAAGTGCATAACAAAACTGAAGTATATTGTTCGTAGTGCCCAAACTGGAGATAAGGCCAGGGGAAATGTAAAGAAAACCCCTATATCTCAATCTCAATAGCGCAGGAAATTTGATTCTCAAAAGGTGAAAAATGCATGCCTTAATTGGGGATTTTGTAAGTCCGAACAACATCCTTTCGGGTCGCCGATTAGTATTTAATAGTTACGATTTTTGGGTCTTTTTCATTGGTTTCTCTTTTAATTTATTTTTATATTAGGTATCTTTGTTAGCATTTCAACCATTGTAACTATCGCTATCATAATTGTAGATAGTCATTTGTCTTATAATATGTGTTGTACTGTGCTTTTGATTTTTTAATGTTAAAGTCAATATGTTATTATGTTATTATTATTATTATTCATATATTATTATTATATACATATTATATTTAATATTATTTATATTTATTATTTCAATAGTATTTTACTATCATTATTACTATTATTTTTTATTATTATTATTATTATTGCTGTTATGTTTTTCTATTAGTTTTTATAGATAAAAATAAAAAATAAGCAAATAAAAAATAAATAAAATAAAAAATATTATTATTATTATTATTATTATTATGAATATTGACTGTCATTCTTTAAAAATTTAGATTAAATTATCAGCTGATAACATTTTTGCGACTTGTCGGGAAAATACTGAAATTGGTAAAAGTTGTTATGAAAAATGTAATCTTAAAGAATGTAAAGTAATTACCTTCTCTTCTATCGTTCTTCTAAGTTCTTGTTCTTGTAATCTTGTCTCCTCAAGGTCACTTCGCAACTGAGACAATTCAGTCTAAATATTTAAAAGAAAACAAGCAATATATTTAAAAACACATAAGTAATTGTGGAGTCTATTTTAGGGGTAAATTAATGCTCAAACCTGTTCTAATACTTACATCTTTTTCACTGTTGAGTTTCTTTAGTTCTTTCACGGAGTCAATCAAATTATTCATACAGTCCTATAAATTGTGTGAGAGAACATAATGATATGAGTATTAAGCACAAGTTCTGAATGGCTCTATTTATATTTAACAAAGATCGAGACAAACGTCGGGTATTTTCACCAAAATATTAAAATGATTGTTAAAAAAAAAATGGACGTACCATACCTGTGAAAATTGCAAAATTACCGGAAAGACGAGTTGAATGTTCTTTTTAAAATGTCTTATTTACAGAGGTAGAAAACTGCTTCCATATCTTTTTGTTTTGACTTAGGTTGCACAAGAGTGTTTTGCTTGCGAAGATTATTCCTAATTGGCCTGTATTTTAGAAGAAGGCAATCAAGTTTATAAGACGATTGGGACATTCTAGGAAAAAGCAGGTAACAAAGTGTAGTTCTCCGATGGTATAAGGTAGACAAGTCCGCTTAGAACAGAGTAGAGCATTTGTGCTGCCTTGTCTTCCAACCCACAGAGAGTAACATAACCAACCTTGTCTGATTCATTGCGTTTGTCAAGAGTGACAATATTCTCTTTAAGTTCGGCTGACTCGTTTTCCAAAGCGCGGATTTTGTGAATTTGGGCTTCGCACATTTCGTTGCTCTTTTGTAGATCATTTCTGAGGTTGACACACTGTTCCAAGGCGAGAACATGATTCTGTGAAATGAAACAACGCTTTAATAAAATAAAAAAGTTTTACAACAACAACACTAACAACATTCTTTTATTTCACCTCAAAGTTGCAATGTAGAAATAATATTGAAGCCAAATATTTGAAACATATAGATAGGCGTATGTCCTCCGATACTACTGGCCCACGTTATTTAGTACTATGCATCTATCTATTTGCACCGTTTAACAAGCCTTGTCTACATTCGGACATATTCACCCATCAGTATCGCAGTACATATGACCATGTACCATCTACTAGAATATCATCTACTAGAACCAAGTTAATTGACAAAGTTGCCCATGTGAGCTCCTGTAGCTCAATGGGTAGAGCATCTGACCGGCAATCAAAGGGTCATGGGTTCAGTTCCCGTCTGTTGAACAAACCGTGACCCTGCACCTTGTTTTGTTTTACGTGTGGGCCCAAGTGTTTCTACTAGTTAGTTGTTCATATACACTTCAATACCTTTTATGTTTTATGCAGGGTCAAGGCTAACAAACAAAAGAGATAAAGAACAAAAACATATAACAAAGAACTAACCAAGTTTCGTCACCAGTTCGCTTTATTAACTATGATGAGGAAGAAAAACCAACAATAACAACAACAACAACAATAACAAAAGAAAATAAACGAGTGCAGATGGGAAGACAATCACATGCTGTACTTACTTTCTGTTGATTCTCTTGAGCCAAGAGTTTCACATTTGTTTCAGTTTGAATCTCTAACTTTTCAAGGGCGCTCTGAAAGGTAAACAAACCGTGCATTGATTATAACTTGCAAGTATGATAATGAACATGCACCAAGAATTCCAAATGAAATCTCTACAATCTAATAAAAGTACTGGCAAAAATGATTCTACATTTCTGCAACAGACGTTACCAACTACAGTAAATGCAAAACAAAGAAATCGTTGAGGTAACAGGCACGATTTTTATCTGAAAATGAAATCTGTTTTTGTAGCAAAAGCTGATTTAAAGTATCGATTTCATCAGAGATCAATTTGTACAATGAGAAGAAACCATTTCGCTGAGAACTTGCATTTTGTCCATATGGAGAGCATGGATTGTCAGATTGAAAAGTCAGTCATGGATATTACCACGTCGGTTAACACTTTACTATGTGACTAAAAATACGGCTTCCAAAAACTTTTAAGAAGATGTCATGTTTGTCTAAAAAAATTTCGCGTGTATATCCTGCTCTTCGAATTCTACGTTTAAAAAACCCTAGAATTTTATTTTAAAAGTATCACCAACCGTTTCTACTGTTTAAGACAACCAAAATAGTTATTTTGTGAGTTTTCATCAGCTGTACCTGGATTTATAGCAATTTAAGTTTGGTAAAATCTTTAATTTACAGGACAAGGACCATTTTCTCCTGATATAAGTACAGGAAGCTGACCTGCAATTCCTGTTCTATTTCCTTCATGCGTGTCTTCTCATTCGCTAGCATTTTCTCGTACTCCGAGATCTTGTGATTATTGAACTCCAGTTCATCTCTTATAGTCTCCACTTCAACCTAAATTGGCAACAGACAAATGAAAACGTGCCGGTGAGTCAGAAAAGAGTAAGGGTTTTTGTCATTGAAACTGTTCATAAATTAACAAACACCGTGTTAAAGTTCTTTGAGCGAACCAAGAAAATACATCTACAGAGCAAACTCAATATTCAAGGATTTTCCCGTGTTTTTAAGGGTTGCAAACCTTAAAAGTTAAGTCCCAAAATCGAGAAAAATTTCTCTGCACAGCAAACTCATTATCAATAACTTTTTCCTGGACTTCCAAACATTCCATAAAATAGACTTTTTGAAGTTAACATTTCATAAAAACCAACAGTTAAAAGTTAGCGATAACGACATACAACCAATCCAAGTTTTACTATTAACTGGATGTAAATAACGAGATGATCTATTGAAGTTTGCTTCAGGGAAATATAACCTTGGGTTCTGGTGCTCCAACTCACAAAATTTAAGACCTTTTTAAAACTTGTTAAGACCCGAATTTGGAAAATTTAAGACCTAATTTTTCTTCAATCTTTTATTTAAAAGTTACAATACAGGCCAACTTATGTAACTTATAACTTCTGTTCTATCATGTAGCAATAGTTTTGGCATAAAATTTAAGACCTCAAGGATAAATTTTGGCAAATTTAAGACATTTTCAAGGCCTTAAAAATATAAAATCAAAAATAAGACTTTTTAAGACTCCGCGGGAACCCTGTTAATAGAGAAAATAAAATCTAGGAGTACAACAAGTGCGTCCTAGTTCACAAATTCGAACGCCTGTTACATCTACAATGTACCTGCAAACGTTGATTCAGTTCCAAAGTCTTTTCCATCTCGTTCTCATTGTTGAAATGGTCGATTTCTAACCTTGTTAACTGAAAGACAATTAAACAGTTAGCGAAGTACCACCAACCAGCCACTGGAATAAGGCACTGTACCAAACGTAATTCGGAATTTGTGTAGTTTGTAGTTATTAACCACCCAACCAAGGATCCGTGTGGTTGACGGACTTGTATTTGAAAACAGCTACACACTTTCATTGTCTTTACATAACCACAAACAATACAAAAACTTTACTTGCTTTATAAACCAACTTTATCCGCAATTCTCGTTACAAGTCTGTCCACAGTCCATTTGGCCAGCTATTTTTATGTCTGAACTTGAAAATTGATTCAATTAAATTGTTTTTATCAATTTTCATCCTTATTTTGTCTTCTTATAAAATCCCAAGAAGTTTACACAACGAATTAATTACTAACAAGTGGTTTGAAGGGGCTTAAGGAGTCCACCATCCGGACTGACTGGAGTGGAAGACACGTCCAGTTGATAACGGACCTACGCAAGAAACTAAATCTAAATTCCTCGCAAGAATTTTGTTTAAGAATAGGTTTAACGGGATTCCACGTTTTTGTACAGATACGATGCTTATCCAACCACTACATTTTGTAGAGCAATGCTATTTAATCGAACAGTTTGCCTTATCCATATCTGTATCTATAGTTCAATGTTGGCCAGTAGTTCGATACACAGGAGAGAAACTTCCCCCTCACTACAAGATCTCGCAGTAAAGCTTAAGGTGCATCAAAGCAAGTACGTTTAGTACACCTTCATAATTACGACAATCAGCGACTTTCCTTGAGTTTTTTTATTTTTTTTGGAGATTTTTCAAGAATTTCATGAAGTATCTTAAAATTTCACCAATAAAATGAATGTTGCACAGCCACAGTCAAGAGAAAGTTGATCATTTTAATAAAACACTAGAAACACAAAATGGGAAAACCACTAATTTTGAGTTCGAAGATACCATTTCAATTTTCTAAGAGCTCTCCTAGAGTCAGTCTAAAATTAGTCCTAGACTATTCCAGTGAGAAAGACTCTGGTTGGGTCTGGTCACGTGGCACCCAGACTCTCTTTTACTAACAGGAGGGTGAAGAGCCTGGGAGCAAGATTGCGTACAAGCCCAGAGCAAAGCAAAATAGGGCAAGTGCAAACTCAGAATAGGGAGATAATCTATAAACTGAAGCCAGACAAAATTGCCCAAAAATATAGCTTTGTACCTTACTCTCCAGTGTGGCTATCATGCGTCCCTGTTCAATACTGTCTAGATCTTTCTCCTTCCTCAAGGACTCCACCTTTCGGTCAGCGGCCTGAAGTAAAACTCTGAGATCTTCTACTTCACTTCGCAGTACTGGTAAAAATATAAAAGGAAACGCACATTGAAACTAAGGTATCAGGAACAGACTTTACATGCACTCATTTTGCAACTCTCGAAATAAGACAGTTATTTCAAATTATACTCTCATTCTGTCCTCTCAAGTCAGAGAGAAAAAGAGACATTGTCGTGTATAGTGTGTCGTCATTTTACTTCCATGTCGATGTTTTGTCAATTTATTCCAGTGTGTTAACTTCCCAACCCCAAAACACGCATGTAAAATACAGCACTGGCCACTTGGCATTTGTAGCCCTCATGGTTAGTTCGGTTGGCCAGTATCTCCTTATACTTTTATTAAAACTTGTAAATCATGCGAGCTATGTATATTTCACGGATGAAAGAAATTCTTGTTGTTGTTAACAAGATTCTTGGAGGTTTAAAATCGTTCCAAATCGTAATGTTTCGGCCAGTGCATTCGTATGAATGACACTGTCCTTCACCACGCATCAAAACCGTTGCGTTTCCCTGTTTTAAAACTAGCAATTTTAAAAGACTGCAAATACAAGGAGAAGCGAAATTAATAGGGTTCACTTGAACATGAACATGAACAATTACCAGTTAAGTCTCCATTTGCCTCCTTCAACTTGTCGGCTAATCCAAGGTTCTTCATGTTTAACTCGGTCTCAACTGACGCATGTTTTTCTCGCTCACTTGCCAGGATCTAATTGACAAAGAGTCTGTGTTCAGACAGCCAATCACAAAAACAACTTGATACACTGCCCGACATACAGACGGACAAGTAGTTAGGAAGAAAAACACAGTGCAGACAAAGAAAATGAGCAGACAAACAATTTAAATGAAGAGACTGACGTTAATCAATAACACATAAGTTCAGTTAGCCTTCATCAAAAGAGAAAGCTATCTATATCCGGGAGAGGGAGATAAACACAAACAAGGGTTTGTTGCGGACACTCTAGGAAACAGGAAATCGACCAACGACAGACATACAGGCAGACACATAAACACAAATCGAAACACAAACAAATTCCTACCTGACTAAGCTGCTGGGACTGGTACTCAAACTTGTTTGATATCTGATGCAGCTTGATTCTCTTGCCCTCCTCAGTCTGGAACTGCTGCAGCAGGTTATTGTTCATGTCCTACATACAAGTGGGGAGAAGAAGAGAAGGACCATTAACTGAATTTACATTTAACTATGTGTCAACAAGGTATCTTTGATTTAGAAAGGCCGGGTGATTACAGCCAACGGACGTGACGCAAGAGCCGTATTCGGAAGACTTTTGTTGCAGCTTTCAAGTATGTGGCAAACCTCTTTGTTGCAGGTTTCAAGATTGTGGCGAAGTCACAAACTTTGCACATAAAGTTTGCGCAAAACCTCAAGATGTTGCTTGAGCATGTTAACGACGGCGGCAAGTCGGCGAGTCTCCCTTGTTTTAAAACCATTTATTTGCTTCCAAAAACCCATATATTGTTATTTCCAAATATTGAAAAGATGGAACCGAAAACTACCAAGAGGACACAGCAGTAGGTTGAAGTTACAATTCAAGCCTTTTATCTTTTCACATATAAGTTTACATTTACAACGAAATTTTTCGGTTCCTCACATCACTTTGGTAGACTCTAAAATACCACCTTATGTCGGATCATCTCTTTGTTTAATGCCATAAACTATTAGGATAAAACTAAAATTTTACCTTTTGTTACGTTTCAAGGCCAAGATCGGATGACCAGCATCGTTTCGTTAACGTTTTGCCGGGTTTCGTAAAGTTAAGTAAAGTGGATTATTAATAATCTAAAGTGTACAGCCATAGGCCGAATTACAATAGATTTTACAAATACAGTTTCTATAAAATACAATAATGATAAAAAGAAAACTATTTATAATAATAAAACTAATTACTTTGAAAGCATATAGAGGAATTGAATATAAAACTTTGTTTAAAACGGTTAGTTTTGCGGAGAGGAACATTAAAATGACGATTCGATCTTAGGGAACGGGCACAGTTCACCTTGGGAAGGATACCGTGAAGTAGATGGTATTTGTTTGAAATCAAGTGAAGTCAAATGAGAAACTAAGAGCAAGAATAACCAAACTGTGGTCTAACATTAATATATAACTTAAGTTAATGTTCGTTTAGATTGTATAGGGAAAAAAAATAAATCTATTACTGGAATTTTTTTTTGTGTGTGTATGTGTGTGTGTGTGTACAGCACACAACGTTTCGCCCAGTAACGCTGCGCTTCTTCAGGTGTTATGATCACTGGCCGAAATGCATCGTGGGACGTGACGCAACGACACGTCCCAAGAGTGTGATAGACGGAACCTCAACCCCCCCCCCCCCCCTTTCTTGTTTAGAGAGGGCTGCTCGACTCTCTCCCGTTTAGATTCTTCAGTAGCCGTTAGCTTACATTTGGATGGCAACCCCTACCTATCAAAAGTCTTCAACTGCTCAAAACTACACACACGCGAAGATTGCCATACCCTGAGCAGAGCTAGGCATAATTTTGTACCAACCTGCAGCTTTTTCAGTTCGTCCCTCAGTGCTTCTGCATACTGTTCCTCTGCATCACATTCTTCAGAATCGAAATTAAAGAAGGGCTCGTCAAATTCACTGTCACTCCCGCTGTCATTGAAACTGTCTCTTCTGAACATGCCATTTGGAGGTTTCTCATCCACGATGAAGTTGTCTGGTGTACCAAGATTACGGTGGGGGCGGCGAAGCAAACCCGATGAGCTGCCTCGTTTGGGAGTGCCCGATGCACTCTTTGGAGATAATTTGTTGGGTGTGTACACCTTTCGTGGAGTAGTGAGAGTCTGTCAAATCAACATACAAATCCATGAAACAAAGCACAAAAAGTAGATGAAAAACTATGGTTAAATGAAAAGTATATAGACCCGTGTAAAATACTTTCTCTAATGAAAGCTTAAAATTCTTAGCTAGACCAAGTAAAAAAAACTTATGTTTAGTGTCCAGACTTTTCAACAAAAGGGAGGAAGCAGCGCATTTTGCTTTTTTTTTATGTAAACTGACGTTCAACTTTTTAAAGTGCATATGACACAATATTTTTTTCTTCTGTTTTTAGTAGTTCAATATCTATTAAAAACGACTTCAAGGTT
>JANRMR010025564.1:13387-24793 GCA_025434825.1 Bergia sp. 'catenularis' | reverse complement strand
TTTTTTTTTGTGGTTATGACAATGAATTTTAAGATTATTTTTAAGATACTCCGTCTTTAAGTACTTTGTTTGTAATCAAAACAACGAAGAATTGGTATGAACATATTTTAAAATGAATTGCCTAGGAAAAAAAAGGTTTCCCTAGATAATACTATCATTGTCCAACTAATCAATCAAAGTAATTAAATAATCAGCTAATTATTGTTTGCACAGATCATCGAATCCATTGACCTACTGATACCATCTTATGTCATACAGGTTTGGTATTCAGAAGATAGAGGGGGCTCTTTTCACAAGATTCAGCAGTTGTCTCTAAACGATTTTGTTGTCTCCTTTGGCGTTACATATACTAGAGAAGCAATAACGTTCGCAACTAAACTTGGGTCTATTTATTACGGTAAACCTGAAACTCTTCGTGTGAGTAGACTTGAATCCTCCTCTGGTTCGTCATCTGTTTCATCAGTGGTCGGGTCAGACCAACAAGGCTCCATTTATAAAGTGAGTTTTGCAAGCGAGAATAATATCCTTACTCTGAAAAGTGTAACCTACGACACACACACAATCGTCAAGGCAAGTATTCTGCGATATTCACGACCGCTTCTTATGCAGCTAATTACAGAACGACAAGTACGCTTTTACACGTACTGTAATGATTCTTTGTTTAATGATACGTTACCTTGTGCAGACACTTTCGACTTGACCAATATTGGAATGGCTCTAAATTCGAGATACGGTGGTTCAGCTGTAATTACAGGTGTAAGTGCACTAAACAAAGACATAGCTTTTGGACAACAAGTAGATGCTGTAATAACTTCGTCTTTTCAAGTAGATACATCCAACACAACTCTGGGCTTAATGGATTTTCAGCTGGAAGTGAATTGGCAAGATCATACAACAACAGTGTTGTTATCACTCCTGAAAGATGAAAATAGCGAATTTGGGTGGCAAGGAAGCGACATCGGAAAAAGTGTTATCCTTTTGGATGGAACGTGTTTTATTATAATACAATGTGCTAATACCACATTGGCTTACGCCCAGTCTTTGGTGTTTGGAGAAAGGAAAGTTCCTAATACTGCACTTTATGAGGTAGGTTCTTGGGCAATTTACGACTTCAGACCATTCGATGCGACTCAAGCTTCAGTGGAACAATTTCTCAAAGTAAGCCCGTCAAGCGGTAAAGTGAACAGAGCTGAAGTCTCAGCTGGAAGTTTAATGTTTCTGCCTTCCCATGAGGGGATGGTTCTCAAAGTAGGAGGTACGATGGGAATAATAGTATCCGTAGTCAACGCATCTACGGCAATGGTAAACTTTGGTTCACAATGTAATTCTGTACCCGGTAATTACACTGGTGGATGGGGCCTGATCAAGACTCATTCCAACAACAACACGACCATTCCACCTCTGTATGAAATCTGGTGGTTAGGAGAACATGAATGTCAGAGCACGTTTTTGGGAGACTATAAGCTCGGCAGACTTTCTTATTATCTGGATTCTAAGGATGAGCTGCAGCTTTCTGTGAAGGCTGTGAGAAAAAGCAACGCATTCAATACAAAGGCTCTTCTCACGGTTTCCCTAGGAAATCCTCGACTCTTTGCTGTTGAAACACGTTATTCATTTTCTGAGTTAAACCACACGCTGCATTTAACTCTGAAACAGAGACCCCTTATCTCTGGGATGTCGTTTGTTACAGTGAGCTTACAGGACGTATCCTTGTTGTGCCACAGCACGTCCCTTCGTATTGCTGTATACAGCTTGTGTCCGCCAACAAAGAGATTGAAATTCATATACCCTTTATCATTCTCGAGAAGTAAGTTCGTAAACGAAAACCAACTTGACAAGAAAGGAATTGCTAGGAACTTTCGACTCCCGATTAACTATCGACCGTCTTCATCACGTGGAATAGCAATTCCAATGTCCAGTAACATTTACAACGCCCATCCCGAGAAGCCGCCTTACCGGGATGCATACAAAATTACAAGAAGTAACCTTCGCTATAAACAGTGCAGAGGGAAGAAGAATCGTAAATCGTGTGAATGCACTGCAGAAATGGAGATATCTTCTTACGAAATGCACTCCGATTGTATCACTGCGGTGTATCGACTTCTGTACAGCGAAACTCTGAAGCCAACATTTCAGGTCTTGCAAGAAGGCAAAACAGAGGCACTGGCTTTTCCTTACTATTTGACTGAACTCAACCGACGCAAAGACTTTAAGATTTTACACACAAGTACGCTGACTAATACAAATTTGCAAGTCCCAATTCTTGAACCGTCACAGAGTAGCTTTATTGAGTTTAAAGGATCGGGTCTGTTCCATTTTCGCGCCCATATTATCCAGGAGGGATTCACGTTTTGTTCATTAACCGACGAGTTCCTGGTGTACGTCGACGAGACACCTTTGGCACACCCGGTACAAGACATTGTTCGCACCTGCACAGGTATGGCCTTTGCGTGTCTGCTCTACGTAGTATACATGTGGAAGTTTTATGGGAAAAACAAAATGAAAAACGAGTGAACCTGAACCTCTATTTTGAAAACCTTATCTGTCTATGTCTTCGTTTTTTCTTGCTTCTATATCTTTTTTGAAAACCATGTGCAGTATACATAAAAAGACCCACTGTATTATTTTACTGCGCACTATATATTATAATTTACCGATTATTAAGATCGCATCAATGTCATTTTCAACATGTTTGCAGAAAAAATTAAAATTGTTGTTCTTATGAAAAACCTTGTTGTGGGCATGACTTGTCATTACTCTGGTATTATTTTTTTTAACCTGTTAATAGAAACTCTCCAAAGAACATGAAAACCTCGGACGGTTTCAAAATGAGCTGAACTGTATCCTATCTTTGTTTCTTTCTCTAAAAAAGATAACGACTCTGTAACCAGACTCTGTAGTAAATTGAATCGCATTTTTCACTGAAATGGCGTGTACAGAACGTGCTCAGTTAGAATGTCATCAGTGACAAGTGCCTCAAAAATGAGGAAACCACAAGCTTGGTATCCTAAGAAACAAGTCAGTTGCGCTCTTGAAGTTTTAATTTTGGCTGCATGACATTTTCTGTTGTTTAAGGACAAAGACAGAGATATTGATTTGAGAAACAGAGATAGACGTAGATATTGAGAGTGAGAAACAGACGCTGTTTCAAAAAAAACCACGTGGCTGACAGTTTCACGGCTGAATCATAGGAGTATTTCCTTCAGTTTTCAGAAGTTTGACTTTAAACCTGTCCAAAAACCTGTCAAAAAAACAACATAGTAGTCTACCAAAAAAATGAGCAATTACCCCAAACAAAATTCGATGCATGTTCAACCAATTTATTGCTTCATTTTCCTGCCGCAAACATAAATTGAGATGATTGATAATAAACAAACTAACTAAAATCGAACTTAAGAGAATCTCCGTGCCATTTGCTACTCGAAAACTTGGAGCTGCATTTAACATTGCATGTTTACACGTGTTTAGCTTGTAACTTTAGTGTGCATTCGATTGCTGTGTTCTACAATAGGAATATGTGGAAGAAAAACTCAGTAATATCTACCATACAAGCTCTATGTTTAAATTTATCCCAACTCTTTAAATTGGACAATCTTTTTGTTGTTCACTGCTTCAGGAGGGTATTGAGATGTCTTCTCGAACGAATTCCTATTCTGTACTGAATAGTCCAAAACGAACACACCCACAGTATTCTTGTCAACAAACCTGGAGGTAGTTTGTGCGAAGCTGAGAAAGAACCCTTTCAGCATGACGACAGTTTCTTTGGCCATATTGCATTCTTTTTCTTTCAGTTGTTTTTTTCAATTTCTCATGCATGGTTTCAATCTTCGGTTGTTATTTTTTGGAAGGAGGGGCTTGTTTATTTCGGAAGTCTCGTATTTGAAAAGTTTTAGCTTTTATTATTATAAATATCTTCATGTAGCAGAAGAGGGGAGGGGCCCATTTCAGATAAAAACGGTGTTAGTGTATAGGTTTTTATTCATTATTCCCCCTAAGAATGGGGAGAGAATTGAAAAACCCAACAAATATAAATTTTTCTTTAGATATTCCGAAAGAACTGGAGTAGAGCTAAATTTGTCAGTGCTTTTCACACTAGATACACGCAAACTTCCGTTAATACCGGGCCCACTAAGAAATGATGTTAATACGGCGACAACTTTCTTCTAAGTATGTTTCCGGATTTAATATCAAAATGGTATCCATGTGCTAAGCGATAACGTGGCCAAATGTCAACCATGTTTGCTAATGTGTTCCTTGTGTTTATATATTGTGGATTATCACTAATTTTTAATAATTTAGGCTCCATAACAATTTTTACCGTTTTTTAAATCACTGATAACACTTCACAATTTAGACGATAGTTCAGTTACAATTGTATATCGAGCTTTTGAGTGGAAAATCTAGTGAAGAAAACCGAAATATTATTTGTTAAGCATCTTTAAGTATTTAAACCGAACCACAGAAGCTAGTATTAGTATATTTTTGCTAAAATGTTTTGGGAGTTTCCCGATAGTAACAGTTGAAACCGTGGTATTAAAATAGCCGTATGGCATGACTCAGCACCAAGCAGTGATTGCTTCAGGCTTCAGCGCTTTGCATGAGACAACGTGCATGAAGTGCATTGAATGAGAACTCAACTTATTCGGGAATGTGCGGTAAATAGAAAAATTTGTTTTAATTACGAGAGATGTCGCCCTTGGAGTGGCAGAACATACCTTCTCAGTTTAACATTGATATTTCTAAACTGACCCTTCTTTTTTAAAGTGTTTTGTATATTTTTTGTTTATATAGTTGCTGTTTGGGTGTTCAGTTTTTATCACAACTTAGTTAATTTGCATGGATAGATCATCCATAGATATTACACCAATTCTAGATACCGTCTGAACTCTTTTCTAGAACTATCTTTGCACTCATTAGTCAAGATACCACATTGAAGCCACTTATTGGTTTTCAGGACCTATAAAGTAAAATCTTGAAGCAAGTATATTTCATAAACCACACATTTAATATCTGTTCAATGATATCAGTCTTCAAATCCTTTAACCGATATACAATATATTGATTTCCGCAGTTTTTCACGTATTCTTTTAAGTTCTAAAAGTGTTTCACGTCTTCTAAAACCAAAACTTTAAAGCTTTTACAACTATCCCAAAATTATATTCAGTATCCCAAATTACTAACATCGTACCACCATTATTGTTAATATATATATCGAGAACGCTTGACAACATTTGACCTTCACATGGTCACGATAAAGCTAAATAAAGACGAACCCTATAGATAGACAGAGCATGGCTTGCATGCAATTGCAGCATTTTTTTACAAACCGTACTAGTCTGGTGTGCATGTGCGTGTGAAGAGATTTTCCTACATACGTCATAGAGACTACGGTTCCGGAAACACACAAATTGGGGAGGTTGGGCCAGTATTTTGTTATGTAAGAATGCTGCATCATCATGCCTTTCTTAGTTTAAGCTTTTTTATAAGCTTCTGTTTTCGATAAGATTTCCTCCCGAGCAGCCACGTGGAGTATTCACTACCTTTCGGTGAAAACCATAAGAACACGATTTAATGACTAAATGAGAGATCATCTCCGAAGATCGTGCAAAGTTGACACTCTCGTGACTTTTTGGTAAATACTCAAGCTTTAAACACTCAAATGATTACGTTGCGGCATGAGCTACGCGGTTTATTTTTACTTTCGGCCGAGGTGCTTACGTATTTGGATTTATTTATAAGCCTTTGTTGTTGTGTCCGTGTGGTCCAATCTGCTGTTGCTAAAGAATTGTCTCCCACCCGCCCGTCGCAAGGGACTTCACTGATATTGTGTTGTTGAGTTGAAAAGTGTGTGTCCGGGTGTAATAATAACTGTCTTGCAAAACTTCGCTCAAACTGTAACACGAACACCTATTTTCAAGCTGTTGCAAATTAAACAAACATTAACCTGGTTTGATTCTCAGCTCGAAACCATACCAGAGTATTTTGTCAGGAAAAAAACCCAAAGATGTGCACGGTTTTTGTCCGGAACGTAAAAACGCCATGGCATTATGGAAGCTATACCTTACACACGTTTGCCTTAACAATAACTCTTATCCAATATTGTCTTGTTGAGTGGTCTTGTGGCACTCAATTTGAAGTGCTGGCTTAACCTCAACGTAACCGTTGTGACCTATCTTTCTTTGTCGCTGCATATAGCCCTAGGAAAAATGGGTTCAGAAGATGCAACATATTGATATTGTATACACGTTCCTTGTTGATTAAAATAAAACCACGTGTTGGCGTGTATGAATCGAAAGCGCAACATTTTTTAGCACGAAATCTGATCAGAGCTTTTTTTTATAGGTAACGGTTCGTAAATCCTACGCCAAACTTTGTTCTTCAGTCGCCGGGAGCTTGCGATATAATTAATAGCTCTGAGGTGACTTTAAATACTGTTGTTTCACTTCTTCGGCCGAAACAGTTTAGTGTTTTTAACAATTCCCGCTTGTATAATAGTTATTTGCCCAATAATATTAACGTTTTGTTAGTAAAAAACAAAATTAAGAAAAAAGTAATCACTATTGATCTAAAAAATGCGTATTTATCTATTCAAACCGTTTGGACAACTGACTGACTCTTTTATAAGAAGATGTATATTCTTTGAGAGCTTTCACCCCCTTATTAATATCAGTTTCGTTTAGTTCAGAGAATATTGAATAAGGTGGGTTAACGGCGCTAAATTGCTTTAGTTTGTATTGAAGAATAGCGACGTTTACAGTAACAGTAACATTTCCATTTACTCATACTTTAGTTCTGGATCTTCCAAGATACACCAACCTCTTGACGTATAAAACCGTGACTGTCTGTATCATAGACAAACTATTTATAATGACCTTGAGGCCGATGAATCGATGTCAAGTGAGCACACACATGCCTCATTGAATCTTCTTAGTTCTTTCAATCAGTTTGGCATTTCTATTTGTTGGTTAGCAAAAGGAAGAAACATTTACTCACGAAAAGCGTCAGATATGATTAAACCTAATTTTTTTTGTTATATTCTGGAACGATTCAACAGCTACTATAACAGTTTGCCAGTATAAAGTCCTCAAAACTATAAATAAAGGATAATATGAACTTTTTCATGACTTCCTCTGAAATTTTTATCGTGACTCTCACGTGACCACTAGGAAGGCCTCGTACGACGCTAGTGCGGTTGGTTTGAAAATGCGGTTTGTTTAGTTTTTGGTTAGAAACATTGCCTCCAACCAAATTTGATATTATCGATGCGTAACTGTGTAATTGCATTCTCCGCCCAGCAATGTAAATTCAAAAAGATAAATATGAAATTATAATGGTACGGTTGAATGATTTGACAAAACGTATTTCGTTCAAAAAGAATTTAGGACTATCCAATGTTTTGAGTTGCGCAAGAAACAACAAATACATAACATGCTGAAAGTCTTTACACGCGTTTCTTTCGTAAAATATTTTCTCTACTCATAAAATTGACGAGTCTTGCGGGTCATTCGCTTGGAGAACTTTAAAACCATTAGAATGCAAGGAATTAGACTGGAATTAGACGCGACTATGCAAGTCAGACACTTTGAAGGAGTCAGTTGAGAAAGATGCAGAGGTGTGGTTTGTGTTATTGTTTGTTGAATGAATCATTGTGCTTTGTTCATCAAACACAAAGAAACATGGCTTCTAACAACGGTAAACATATTATTACTAATAAAAGAGTGTTAGACTTCTTGACACTTTGTAATGGCCTTTTTCTGAAATGAAATGGAATGAATTAAATCTTAGCTGTTTGTATAAAGTACTATTTAATAGTAAAGGAATTTAGAAAATTGTGAGCAATGAAATAAATATGTTATTCTAACAACAAGATCTTTCCTTTCTAACGCAAAATGTTGCATGTTATCATATATCCTGCCTCTCGCTTTCAATATCAGACCCGTCCATCATCTAGCTTAGCGCATAATGCACTCTTTTCTTCTTATCGGGCCCATTGCTTTAACACTTTCTCATTGGTTACCACACAGTTCTTGCTAATTGTAGGGTCAAATATAACGATGAAAGGATTTTTAGGCAATTCAGTGTTTAGTCAAAGGCCTTCAATTGCACAGGCGGTGACAGGAAACAACATATTGTTGTATTTATAATTTTAATTCAAAAGTATACTTCACACCAAACTTCTAGAAGTTTAACAGACAACGGTCACCAGTTTCGTTTCTGTTTTGAGTCTTTTTCATCAGTTTGCTGGGACTTAATAACCATCCAAATTTATTATCTATTTCTTAACCAACCCTGATTTTCAATATGCAAATAGTTTAGTAAGTTTCCTGTGTTATTAAACTGTGCCGAAACGGAGCATCGGATATTTCGCTTTCGCTCTTTGTGATTTTGGTTTTTTGGTATTTTATTTTCAAGCATTTCGTTTTTTATATTAAAGCGTTTTCCTGCGTAACACTCAATTATTTTTTTTATCTTATTTGACTTGAAGTTTAACAACATTTTGCTTCGACAAATTTTTCTGGGTTCTGAGCATCTGGCCTCGAACATCTTTATATTCTTTGTCTTTATGAATATTTGCAAATCAGGACCATAAGAAATTAAGAATGCCCGGGTAAAGAATCAATTTAACTGTTTGGTTTATTGTCATTCCTCGATGCAGTCAGTTTCAGCCCAACTTGGTCTCCTCACGAACTTGATTGAAGAATTGTATTTTGTTTTTGTGACATTGGATACTGTTTCATAGACCTGGAAAAGGAAGTTTAAACCAATGCGGAACCTATGCTAAAGAGACTTCCTGTAGACTACAAAATTCTAAAGAAACTCGTTTGTTTAACTTTACAAGGACAAAAAACGCGGACATTGATTTTCTTTACAAAAATGTAGGGGACGAAGCGACGCAGGTGATATTTGAATATCCGAGGTTGTGTTTGAATTGTCATTAGTCGCTATTCTTTAGCGTATTCCTTCTTTGTTCTTTCTTTTTCATCCGATGAAAACTTACTTGAAGAGTCTAAATATTTTCAAAACGCTTGTAGAAGTTAATTCTTTATCATTTTACTTTTTGTAATTTCTGTGACTAAATTTAGCTCCGACGATATGAGGACCTGAAGTTACGCTCCATGCAGAACTAAGTACACTTCGTATATGCTGGTTTATTACTTGATTGTTAGACTTAGAATCTACTCTTGACGTTTTCGGCCGTAGAAAAAAAAATTGAAAGCTTTTCTTTTTATAGATGCGATAAAAAGCTGAGTTCAATGCTGTAAAACAGGTGGCTCAAACTTAAGATTTTGCGTTTTAAAATTCTACTCGAAAAGAACTCTATTTTAACACACAAACCTATATTTTGTAGGTTTATTCAGTTAAAATTCTCTCGATACATTCTCGTACATGGTAAAAGTTTGTGATCTGTACGCAGTGTGTGTGATTTCAACCAGAACCTTCAAACCGATAATTGAGTGAATATATTGTTGATTGACAGTGCCGAGTGTATGTCAAAATCTCGTTCTACTTGTATGCGTTAGTTCCTGTCTTTGTTCTATTATCTGCTATTTTCTCACCTATTGTCAAGTTCTCTCACATTTGCACCATTTTGTCACCTCCATTTTACACTATTTTCAAAAGCGTAAGTGGGATAAATTTGGACTTTTGTTTAACACGAACTTACATCTCAACTACTGATTAACCAGTGTCGAATTGATTTTCATCTTGATTTTTCTTCAACACTGAAGACTTTGGCAGCAAACTCAGAAAATTTATTTGCTCTACATTATGTTATTTGCTTGTAACGTCCAGCTCACAAAAGTTAAATAAATATTATGTGTCTCCATGCAATAAAAGAAGGAGGAGCTCTGATTAAATATCTATAATTTTCAAATTCTCTCCTAGCGCACAAACTAGAATAACTGTGTTTTAGTTATCACTATGATGAAACTTTGGAAAACACGAGTTTCTATTGCTTTGCTTAAAAACATAAAGTAACTTATATTTATATCGTTATACACAAATTTAGAAATCATTTCACTTCCATTTACAAAGTCTCAGCAAATATTGACAAATAAATTTTTTAGTTTCAAATGCAGAAGAAACCAAACATAGAGCCATAAAAGTACCAGAAAAGCAAAGCACGTTAAAAAAGCGAAACACGGTCGGTCAACGCCATTTCTAACCTTACTGGATTTGAAAACTAGCTCACCAACTCTGTTGTCGCCGCTTTTACACGGTCAAACCGTGCAATCACAACCGAACACAAACTTTCTGAAGTAATTACAGGGTTTCAATTCTGAACCATCTGATACCAACACACTGATCGCGCAATTGTCAGGCAAAACAGAACCATTTTATATTGGAAGTCGGAATGTGTGTCAAAATTTATTTAGTCGTATTTACAGCAATATACATGCACAATCATTCTATCTGTGGCTCTTTTTAAGACCACCGAGTAGAGAGTTCTCCACAAAAGAGAGATGTTCGTTTGTTAGTATCCTCTAGCATAAAATCTATTATACACAATATTGTAGGTATTTCTAATGAAAATTCTCATCTACTTGAAAGCTAAAATTTACAATAAAAATTGGATAAACTCTTCTCATTTGTTGTGTCTCGAGTGAGCACAAGTGTTTCACTCTCTGCTACTGTGTGTTTAGCAAGTATAATATTTTATACCAGAATCCTGAAAATGTGAGTTTTTTAGATTCTAACTCTGGTGATTTCTGAAGCTAAGACAGTTCTGAATCTGTGAACTTGATATTTGAGTTGTAGTGTTCATGGGAGCCGTGGTTAGTTGCGGAGGAGAAGTTTGATTCACGTGCAAATCCTGTTGAATCGAGGTTGGAATCGCGTTTTGTGAGCCTGAAGAGGACTTGGGAGATTTTGACAAAGCTTGAGCATTGCATTTTTTCCACTTCATTCGTCGATTCTGAAACCATATTTTGACCTGTCTTTCTGTGAGGTTCAGCTGGCCAGCCATTTCTGATCTCCTTTCTTTCGTAAGGAAGTGATTGAAGTGGAACTCTTTCTCTAGTTCGAGAAGCTGTTTTCTTGTATACGCGGTTCGCTTACGCTTTCCTTCCGTTCCTCTACTCCATGTAGTGTTTCCTGAAAAAAGAATCTCACATGAGCCGATGTATGCAAAGCTTTACAAGGGACATTTAAAAAAGGTTAGGAGAAGTTTGCGAGATCGTTTATTTTAAATCATTCTTAAAGACTTTATAATAGTGATCACACCTTAACTGCAATTTGATGGACCGTTTAAGGTAGTCAGGCGAATAGAAATGTGGCGGGGACATTCAAAACTATCAAGAAAAAGAAGTAAACATTTACAACATCTTCGACAATTAGGTCAATTCTTGTTTAAGGTCAGATGTTTGTTTATTACACCAACGATCACTGTTTTCGTTCCTCGTCACT
>JANRMR010025564.1:0-11456 GCA_025434825.1 Bergia sp. 'catenularis' | reverse complement strand
AATATCTAAAAACAGACCATGCAACATAATAGAGAGAATAATAATAATAATAATAATAATAATAATAATAATAATAACAACAATAACAATAATATGTTCTGGTTCTCTGTCCGGTGAACACTCTTAATTGATTACACAGATTCAAGATAATACTGTTTTACAAATAAGTGTTTTTTTAACCCTGACTTTCCCTTCGCCATTTGTAAGCACGAATTTTCGAATTGTTAGCGGTCTCTGGAGTGGTTAGCGCTTAGTCGCTCCTTTGTAAAGGGAAGATCGTTAATACTCCCATTTAAAATCTTTTCTGCATGGTGGGCGGAAAAAGAACAGCAGTGGCCATTTTTCAATAAATTTATTTTCCATTCAGGCCTTGTGGGAAAATCTAATATCACAGAAAGAGTATCCATACTGTAAATAAAAGTCGTATAAAACTCCAGGAAGCATACTTATTTAAGTAATTCAATTTTGCCGACACTGCAGGTGGATTTAGAGTTTCTATCACCTGATTTACTATTTATTTTGGGACGAGTGCTATCCAAAATCCCAGTTGACGACTTTATGAATATATTATCGGTTTCGTCCTGAAGCAAACCAATATTATCCGGTGAAGCCAACCGCACGTTAAAGTTTTGTTAAAGTGCGTTCTTATCCTTACAATATCGTTTAGTTTTGTAGAAATAAACTTCAGTATAATATACTAACATAAACATTTTGGCGACCTTTCTTTATCTGGTAAAACTGTTGAGTCGATGTGGATCACAGAACAACAAGCTCTTTGAATTCATAAGTATTGTCCAACAGAAACTAGACTCTTTTACAAAAATGTTTGGCCTAAACTGACCAGTATAAATAAATTTCCATGGAGAAAATTTTTGCCAATAAATAAAATAGTCCGGTCCATTTTTATTTTCTAGTTTTAGAGCCACAGGCTATCTTGTTTACCTGCGACCACTTCAGTAGTTTAGAGGAAGTTATAAAACTGAGAAGTGTAAACACAGACTTTTGAAGAAACTGTAATCAAAATGCTGGCGGAAGCTAGTAAATTTTCTGTTGTTGCGACAACTTGCTTTTATAAATTTTACAAAAATTTTGGTTGTCCGGAAATGCTATTCACGTTAACAAGGGTTGAAGTGGCTTCCATATGTACAAACCAATATTTGCTATGTTCTGAATGGCTGTGTGTTTCCGCTGACCTTTCGACAACTCCTCCCTCCAATTACTGAACAATGTTTTTGACAAGTTTTAAATATTTATTAAGCAATTTAGCACTACTAATCCTGAAAGATCCATTTAGCAAGATTTGTACAATGCTCTCTAAATCAAGTCTTGCTTCTTTGCGCGATCAAAGTAAATATTGAGAGAAAAATAGTAGTTTGTCACCTTGAAAGTATACGTTGAGAAAAATGTTCTATTGGAGTGGAAAACCTGCTGTCAAGAGCCTGATAACAATGTGCCACACGCCAAGCAGTATAATCTAGAGGATGTAGATTATTTTTGGTGCAACGCGGGAGTTCTCTTATCGATTGATATTGTTATGCATATCTGTATTAGACCTTTTGTTTGAATAAACGGCGAAGCAAGGCTGAATAGAATGACTACAGCATCAACCACCAAACATTTGTTGTTGTTTTTTGATATTACAATAAACAAGGTTTTGAAACGCGAACTATTCCCGATCCTCCTTCATTGAACGAAAAACTTCAATTGGAACTCAAAATAATAAGTTCGTGTTCAAATTGTAATATTTCCTCTTTTGCCGTCATGCGAGACAGATTATTAGCTTGAATTTTCGGCATTGCAAATTTAGATAAAAAGTCCAATTTTATTATAAACACCTGTGATGTACAGCACCTAGATCGTAAAAGATTTAACTGGCTGGCACAGATTGCCCTTTTGGGGTTAGATAACAGATCCATGAAAATAAAGACTTTGGTTTTCAAAATGCCTTAATAACCTCTCCAAGCGCACCATATCGTTAAACACTTATGGAAATAAGGAGGTTCTCTAGTAGCCGTCCTAATGGATAAGAACGGAATGCGACATAAAAGGCCTTGATCAGATTCTATCAAACCTGCGTTTTACGCTCGCTTGGTTTTTCACGCCCACGTTCATATAGAGTTTTTATCAAAACACGGCCATTCTTTTTGCCTCGGTGTGTCTTTCTTTGCAGTAACAGCAAGCCATGTGTTTCTATGTTACATTTTATACCAAAGTTCAGATGACCAACTGTTTCCATCAAAGTTTTTAGCTTGACCGTTTTCGAACTTTCAATAAAGAACGACTTAAGAGCTGCGCATGCATGAACTCCCAAGTTCCTTTATCAAAATCTTTTTTTCGTGATCTTGTGAAATGTTAGTGCTCAGAGACCTCTACTTGACCACAACTATTTAATTGTATGTTGTGGCTGTCTCTCCATCAAAGAACCCAAATGGTTGTCAATTTGCACATTTTGAAGGATTCGCTTGATCGTAGCCAATGTTCCTTTCAACCTTTTGTTTACAGCATAGAATACTGAAAGTGTCTCCTGTAAAAGTCATGTTTCGTTTTCAATTGAACTTTGCTATGGAAACAGAATTGCTTGTCGCTTGAATATTGAAATTTAGATGAACGATCACACATTTCATTTTTTTTTTCATTTTTAAAATTAAAATAAAATCATTACATTGAGTGACACACAGATATGCTACGTACACGCACAATTTTGTTTGAGATTTTTGATAAAACGAAATAAAATAGAAGTTTGCGATTTCAGGCCTGTATTTCTTGTTAATATTCTTTATTATTCCATACAGCAGTCAGCATCAATAGTGAACAGGAACTTGATTTTATCGATGCAAAAAATACTCGTCACCATATACACTAGAACATGTTCAGTTTCAATAAAGGTTGCTGATCATAAAGTAAAGATTGATTCATGTTTAGACGAAAATGCTATAGTTATGCTACTTTTCTAGATAGGCTATTATTGAACTGACCCGGCTCAGTACTGAATCAAACTGCTCTACGCCCTCTCTTAAGGTTCGTTAGTAAGTTTTTGGCAAATTTTGCCTCAAATTGGTCTTCAATTGTTTTTATTTTATACAAAAATAAGTTACTATGGTTCCAAAAATGAGCTTTTATAGTTCTGAACCTGAATCCGAGCCTGACCTGGCTGAAGTTGTCAGTCTTAATTCGTTCTTATTTAAGTTTGGGCAGATTTGAGTCTCGATATCCTTATAAAGTTTGTTTTGTGAAAAAGTGTGTATATCATACTGATACTAAGAGATTGCGTTCTACATAACTTGTGCCATGTTGCAGTAACAATATATTATCAGATTTTTCAATTCACAAGTTCATTCTCAAGTTTGAACGAGAGCAAAACTAAAATAAAAACTAACTGTGGGCTGATTATTGTGTTCAATCTATCGGGACACAGATTCAAGATTCAATTATAGAAGTTCTTTAAAAATAGTTTTTGTTTTTTCCATCAAGCTGCAAGACGCAACAAATAGGAATTAGACGAACTGAACTTCCTTAGTCTTTTTTGTTATCAATAGCACGAGAACTTGAATTTTCTGTCATTGCCTGACCTAAACAAGCTGTTGTTTTAAATTGAGGCGCGTTACTTTCCAGTTTACCAGAATTGCGGTTATTCTCAACTCATTGAAAAGCTGAAAAAGAAAACGCTGATTGCATGTTTTAAATGTGTAATAAAAGACTTAAATAGGGTTTCTTTAACTCTAAAATGGACTGAAATCGAATCGAATTGTTATTTAGCTAATATTCCAAGACAGGCTTATAAAGTTGGTCCATACTTATTTTCAAAGCAGTATAGCACGAGAATTTGAAATTTTCTCTCAGTGTCTGGCCGAAACAAACTGTTGTTTAAGTTTAGGTGTGTTTTGGCCACTATAACTTTCCAGTTTACCAGAATTGCTGTTATTCTTAATTCAATGAAAATTAAGCAAAAAAATGCTGATCGTATGTTTTAGATGTGTGATAAAAACGTAAATAGGTTTTCTTTAACTCTAAAATGCATTGAAGTCGAAGCAAATTGTTACTTAGCTAGTAGTCCAAGACAAGCTTGTAAAATTGGTCCATATTTGATTTTCAAAGCACTCTTCATTGCCACATCAATAATATTATTGCCTCATTCATAATCCTTTGTAGTATCAGCTGTTTTGTACTCCATACCGGGGACGAGTTAAAAAGGGTGAAGGGTTCATGTCATTTTTGCCTCCATATGAGGTTTGTTTTCCATCCAGTTTACTTAATTCTTCAACAGATGTTCATATTATCTGAAACAAAAAATTATACGGCATGGTTAAGCAAGAGATATGGTCGAAAACCTTTAGAAAGGAAAATCGCTTTTATCATATATAAAAATAGTTGATGGAACCCGCTGTTTTCTTAGTATCAGAACAACACCAATTTTTCTTGCAGCTCCAAGATATTATCTAAACCAAACATATTGTGCCTGTGCAGCGGTGTCATCTTTGTTTAATAAAAAAAGACATCTTATCTATCATAGCAATATGCCTGGGATATGATATTGCATAGATTTTCGAAAACTTACAAAAAAATGCAACTGAAAATAATCTGTAAGTCATTAAACTTAATAACCCAGTCCGATTTATCGTCTGGGCTTTTTCAGTTCTTTGAGACCGTTTGTCTGTTTGTCGGACGTGCTGAAGTGATGTCCAACTTTCTCGGTTTTACCATTTAACGCAAAACCTTATTAAAATCGTTATTTTTTATTTCTTGGTAAAGGAATTGTTTCATAAAACTGAAGAAAAATCGAACAAAGAAAATGTTAAGGAAAAGAGGAAATTTAATTAAGTTCATGATGAAAAATCAGGTTTTGTGAAAACCGACAAAATTTGTCAGTATCCACTATAAGTAATTCATTCAGTTTGCAAAATTCTCTTAACTGAAACCTTAAGGAAAATATAGTGTTAAATTTAAAAAATATTGTGAAAAAATACGAAAGTTTCTTTCATTGATAGTGATTCTGCTATCGTTTTCAAGTGATATCCTGGCGCCAAAGAAACCGTTTATATTGTTAAGATCACAAAATCTAATTTCGCTATGGGAATCTAGAATGTGTTTATGTTGCTTATAGGAGCACATTAGTGACGAAGAAGTTTGAAAAGAAGTGTGGTCGTTTTTCATTTTGACGTTATTTAATGGATAACTATGGAAAGGGTTTCCCTTTTGATTCGCCCGAAGTCTAACACTGTCTGATCTGATAATCGTGCGTTTAACGAACCCACTGCAGTGTTTTGACAAACCTTGAGAAACATCACTTTCTGCAAAGCCAAACTTGGTATTGTTAGTGTTCCAATGCGATAATATCAGCTCAGCTTTAATAGAACACCATTTTTTCAAAGTGTTCTACAAACTTTTCTCTTTTTAAAAATAGTTTAATTTCTCAATCCATCGCGGCCTCGATGTACATAGCTCTCAATGCGACTCGTTTTACGTTCTACAAAAAACTTCGTAAAAAACAAAACGAGCAGTTAGGTCACAATGGAAATAAAAATGAGGCTCTTTCCAAAAGAATAGAATGGTCAGTTTGAAATTTAACAAAATGGTGGTTGCTAAGAACAAATGACCAGAAAGCAGCTCCAGGAAAGCCAGATGTGACGAAGTGATTATAAGAATTGTATTGCTCGTATAGAACCCAAAGTACTTTGACCCAAGAGATAGGAAACTATAAGACTTGGAGAAGTTACCGTTTTTCATAGAATAGGGTGGCCGTGATTTTGAAGGAAAACATTTGTTCGTAAAGAAAAGTTCCTATCAGCCATTGACTTAAACAAGTATTAATTTACAGTTGTGGCATTGTTGGAGGACACGAGTAGCGACCAGTTAAACAAATGTTGTAGTTTTAAACTTCTTTGGAATGTTAGATTTACTGTATATATTCCGTTTGTTTTTGAATAACAAGAAAAGGGCACATGCTATGACAGTTCTAGGGCTTGTGGACCGTTTCTAAAGACGCCACAGAAGTTTGTGATGATACAGAAGTCTCGCCGTTTACTCAGTGATAAAGCTTAGATTCTATTATATTGGTAAAGGACTAGTTTAGTTTTCACTTAGCTGAAGTCGCTTTGTTACGAGAAATTGTTATCTCCAAAACACAAAAGCGCAATATGTGGCTGAGGAGGTTAACAAAAACATAACTCTTCGTTCCTCTGAAATGTGTTTTAGTGTGAGAAAAATCTGCAGCTCTTGCATCTGCCACTGCAGATTCATAACATTACAAAATCTTCCCATACGAAAAGAATAAAATGTTTTATTGCAGCTAAAGCAAGGTTATGTCGTTGCGGTGAAATAAAAAAAAGAAAGAAGTGTTTTATTGATTTATGAGGGCTGTTCAGCTTTCCGTGTTCATTTTAATTAAATTTGGAAAAGTTGAAATTAACTAAATTAATCAGGTGAGCAAAATGTCTCTGTCCTTGATTAATAGCTTCTTATTTCGAAGCAGAATTTCCGTTATTTGGGGCATTGCTTTGAGATTAATAGCGGATCTTCCTATCAGTTGATGTTTATTTACATCACTTTGAAACCCGTGCAACTGTCGAGTAAACGCAAACATTAAGGTGTCGGCAACTTGTTAATGGGCCATTTCAACAATACTTCAGGCAACTTATCTCATAAAAAGGCAATGGCATCCTTGTAATTAAAAACCTATTAAAAACGAAAAGACCAAACTTTCCAAAGAAAACACCCGCTAAAAAGAGCTGAAAAGACATTTTCACGGCAGGTTACCGTGAAGAATTGGAGAAATTCTATACACCGCATGCCTTTCAACTTTGCCATTTAGCGTCCCAAGCCGGAAACAGTTTCTAGTGCTTTCTTTTTACAAAAGGAAGGAAGAATATGAAAGCAAAACCAGAAAACAAATCTGGAGGACATTGCTATAACA
Source organism: Bergia sp. 'catenularis' (assembly GCA_025434825.1). Lineage (NCBI taxonomy): Eukaryota > Metazoa > Cnidaria > Anthozoa > Zoantharia > Parazoanthidae > Bergia > Bergia sp. 'catenularis'. The sequence continues at coordinate 4,546 of JANRMR010025564.1, read as the reverse complement.
TATCCTGGAAATCTAAAAGAACTGCTTATTGGCTAGTGAAATGTGAAGACTATGCGAGGTTTATACCTCCAAAAAAGAATTAAAGCAGTGTTGAACTTTCACTTTGTGCATGATTTAAAGCAATGTTCGCTCAATATGTTTCCAGAAGTAATGACCAACAGTAGCTTAAGTGAGTGAGTTAACATGAAAAAAAAGACTCATTGAGAGACGGAACATGACGGAACTTTATCATTTCACTGTTGTCAAACTCAAAGAACTGTGCTATTAGAAAGATCGGCTTCCCTTCCTTTCGGTAAAAAAACTCCCTAGTTCAACCTTCGGAGTTTGTTTAACCTTTAACTATTAAGTGTGTGCTCTTGACGTTATGCTGTTGTTTGAGGTACTAAATTTCAAGAATCGAATTGAAATCACAATGACTATTTGCACTGGGAAAACGTTGCTGTTGTGAAAGAGCTGAAAACAGCTAGGAGAAGGCTAGGGAGTGAAATTGATGATACATGAAAACCGAAACAGTTACTCTTAATACAAAATTGCAGAACTTGATGTAATTTTGACTGCACGTTTTCCCACCTATTTGCTATATACTTAATTCAATTCTAATATAAAAATTGTTTAACTGCTCCTCGTTTTAAACTAAGTCACAAAAATCTCAACAGTGTACCATGCTTAAAACATTTAAAATATCATGCCGCACAACAGATAAGACCTCAAACACCTTTCACACTCCTGATAAGAGTTTCTGAGACAAAGCGTTGAATTGTATTGGAGAAACAATGGGTTAAACAACAAAAACACTGAAGTTTTGTAATCTAACTTTCTTCACAAGCTACTAATGAAATTATCACCGGAAAAGGCCGCGCCGGTTTGATTTTAGCAGGATTTGTAGTGTCTAAATCCTTAAAATAAATACTGTCAAATAACAGTTGCTCGTAGGTGAAACAATTCTACAGTTAACCAAGCTAATGAAAATTATTGGTAAACTTTCATGAACAACAGAATATTAGGCTATCGAACAAAGACAACTCGTTTAATTTATGAAGTAAATACAGCTTGCTGATTTTTTAGGCTTTCGATAAGGCCACAGGAAAATCAAAGCGAAGACTATTGTAACTTAATGTACAACCACAAAGTTTGGAAAATCAAGTATTTTCTTGAACTTAGTAAATCAAATCAACAACGAACGAGTGGTCTCCGCCCTTATTAATGTAGTTTCGGTCGGCGTGCTCAGTGTTTCAGAACCTGCAACAGACATTTCTTCACAACTAAAAAATGTATTTCATATTGTGCAAGGTCTAGGGCGATTCCCGTTGAGAGGATGGAAGTCAGATTGGTTTGATAGAAACGTTCAGAAATTCTGATCGTCAAAAACCCGAAGTGATAGTTCTTTAACACTATTCTCACATCGCATTGAAGCGTATTACTGTGAGTGGGACTGTTGTGTTTTGTGGTTATAGACAACTGCAGAACGGAGTTATCATTTCATTCCCTTGCTCAAGCTATCTGCATGTTTCCTTACAATTAAAATCGGAATTTAACAAGCGTGAAGCCGTTCTGTTTAGTCATTAATCAGATTGAATTTTTCGAAACGAAACTGCATACTTACCAACAATATTGACAAAGGACAGAGAAAATCATTCCTGTTATAGCTAAAATCAATCAAAACCAACAACTTGGTTTGCTTGAAGGGCTTTGATGAAATGTTCTTTTTACGCATTGTTTTCACATAACGTTTTGTAAGGGACGATGTTACCGTCAACTTGTTAACATAGAATGGTCGAAACGAGCAGTCGTCAAGCAGGAGTTTAGCAGTCTTATATAGTGAAACAAAGGTAAACCGACAATCGTTTCTCCCTAATTTTGATAGTATTGGTAGTAATTTTCGCACCATGGCAGTTATAACAGCATTTAGTTGCAATTGCTGACCTATTATAATGATATATTTTTTATATTAAAAACAAACAGCTTAAACACTTTTTTTGCCCTGTAAATGGTTATTTCGGAAAAAATGGAACACTGGACCAATGCAAACTTATCAAACAGCCTTAATCAGCAAAAAAATGCTGCATCTTCTGAAATAGACGAGGCACTTTGCAAGATTTATAGCCCCTGAAATGACTTGTTTCCAAAAAAAACTATACACCGTTTCCTTACAAACACATTTAAATAGCCTTGGAAATTACTGAAATTATCAATTTGCCAAACTTACGATGACAGTGTTTTGTGAAAACTTGCTCTTTAGAACATCGTAAACTGCATAAGCCCCCTTTTAGCGAATGTTTGTTGTCCTCTGTAAAGCAATTAGAAAACTATCTTGTTCCAAAACGATGCGAGTAAAGATTACTGAATAGCGAAACTGTTGTTGCTTAAACAGATTGAAATTTATAGAGATCAAGATGTACTTTAAACCTGGCGAAGTCATTGTTGAACTGCACCATTACCTTTAACCAGAAAAGTGTACTGATTAGTACATTTAGAACATGCTTTTGCTGGTGATAAGGGGCAAAACAGTGCTGGTAAAACGTCTTGCACTTCAGTTTAGTTTTGTACTAAAAGTTGAAGAAAGTAACCATCTACTTCAATCTGCAGCCCATCGAAGTAAGTTGAGGCCGGTTCAAGTGCTTTTCGTGATAATTTCTTTTCGAAGGCATTAGCTCCACTAAAACAGTATAGCTCTGAGTATCAAACATTCTGCTTTCCTAAAACGAATGTGCTTTTCTGTGAACCAGTTTTTATGTATGCTGCTATTGCTGCAAAAAATAACCCGTCTTACTTTTTTGATATTTTGAGAATTCCAGCTGGCTGCCAACTGAGATAAGAATTAATCTTCCAATGTTTCTGGTATTCATTGACTACGTAAAATGCCGGTTTGAATTACAGACGTCCTAAAAACTGAAAGTTTCAGAACTGACATTCTTGACAAGGTTGTTTCGACGTTTAACGCCAACATTTTTATGACTATATATTTTTCAGTCAAAAGGAAGAGTGCATGTGCATAAATGGTGAGAAAATGTATACTTGGGTTTATACCTTTTACTCTTGATATATCGATCCTTTTTTCAAACTTTATGGCGACATTCTGACAAAATTCGTATTAATACCTTCAACAAGTTTTAGTCTTTGAATGTTTTAGAACTCATACTGCTAGCTGTAGGAGAAATAAATCTAGGTTAATCTAACAAAATTATCAATCACACATACAAAAAAATGTAGACAACCGTGATATATTTTTTAGTTTTGTACGTTTTTTTTTATCCGTTTATTGTGTTCACGTAATCAGTAAACCGCGGATTAACAGAACAAAATTCATCTTTAAAAGCCTTTGAAATTGTTGGATTTGAAATCCTTTCGCTGACTGTTAAACTTAACAAGCGGAAGCATCTTGATAACAAGTTTTTCTTTGTATATGATTAAGAGATAATTTAAGACCAGACTCATTGTTCCTACGATTTTTGGCAAATTTAGTCTTAAATTATTTTTTCTTTATGCAACAGAGAAAACGTCAAAAGAACCTGAGCCAGAACGTGAGATTTTTTTATTTTAATTTGTTCTTAAAATTTGGGTAAATTGGAATCGCAGTGTTTTTAGCGTGTTTGACGATCAATGTCGGTGCACGGCCACGTTGAAAACATTTCGTTTTGTAATTTGATTTAACAGTGTTGTTGACTACAGTCTCTCATTCAAAGTCATGTGCTGTTGATGCACAAAAAACAAACATAGTATGTGTTTCGTGTTTTCCAAGATGTATAAAATGGTTTTATCACATAAATATATATAAATTACCAGGGTTTCTCTATTTCTAAAAAGCCATACGCGCGCAGTGAAGATATCGCTGTTCTTTTCACGTGTGAAGATATCAAATTACCATGGTTATGTACGTGCCATCCAATCAGCGCTCGTAGATTTCGCGCCCTTTTTTAATCTCCCTGCGGCCGCTTGTTCCTGTCGCTTCTTTCTGTCCTCGATTGTCGTGTTGGAGTTCAATTCAGCGGACGTAAATATTATTGAGACTACTCGTGATTATGATTTTTTCTGTTGTTGCCCTCCTTTAGATTCTAAAAAACCTCAAGTATCGAAAGAAAATGAAAATTCAAGATTTCTTGCTGTCAAGTCAAATACTTGAGTTTGACTTTCTTATCGCTAGATTGGAACGTTAAAAGGATTTCAACATAACTTTTGTCAATAATTAACTGCTTCGTACCTGGTATTTTATGTATATTAATGTAATAAACAGAACATTACATGGCCGCTTGGAGATACAAATTTTATCTTCTCGTGTTGAAAACATCTCTCATATGTTGAGATATTGTCAATACTCGAAGATAAAATTCGTATCTCCGCACGCCCATGTAATATCCTCTATTTATCACATAAATATATATAAAATACTAGCATTTCTTTATTTCTAAAACGCCATACGCGCGCAGTGAAGATATCATTGTTCTCTTCACGTGTGAAGATATCAAATTACTATGGTTACGTACTTGTCATCCAATCAGCGCTCGTAGATTTCGCGCCCTTTTTTAATCTCCCTGCGGCCGCTTGCTCT
>JANRMR010025342.1:2659-15081 GCA_025434825.1 Bergia sp. 'catenularis' | reverse complement strand
TTTGGTGGGCCAAAACCCTTTAAGACACCCTAAAAGATACCAGATCCCTGATTTTGACCCCTAAAAGATACGACGATTATCCCCGCCCGTTGCCAACTGGAGTCCTCCCCCGGGCCTTGTTCATTTTAGTATTCGTTTTAATAAGATTGCACCTGGTTTATAACTGGCGTGATTTGGAAACCAGCCAAACACTGTCGCACATGTGACACGTGCATGGAGTCGATAAACATCCGTAAAGACGCTGTCGCTAAATTGGACAAATTCCACCGATAAGTGGCCTGGGCTTTATAAGTTCATAGGGGTTTCTGAGTGGGTATATAAGCGGTATAAGTCGTATAAAAAACGTTTAAGAATGATCGACCAATATTAAATAAATACTTGAACATGTGTTAGCACAGGTACGATAAAATTCCAAATGTAATCCCTATCCAAAACACCCCTCCCGCCGAATATAAACCTACCAAATCTGAAAAGGAAAATCCCTTTCGAGTATCCCCCGCCCTGATTACAAGCCAATGAACTTTTATAGGAGGGTGCTTAGGGTTAATCTTGAGGTGACGTAAAACAAAATAGTGTATTTCATTTTTTCTGTACAAAAACGGTTAACAGTCTACTCATTCTCCGGTTCAGAACGATTTGGAGACACGAAATTCCATTTGGTTATAAGCCCAGCCGGCTTTTTTTACGTAAATTTTCCTCCGAATATAAACCTTCCCAAATCAAAACCCATTCCGGGTATATGCCCATTACTGAGGTGCTTTTTAAGTTATAAGATTAAGACCATGGGTTTATATTCGGAATTATGTGGTTGCACTATGTGGGGGGGGGGGGGCGTATGACCAGAGTATTATTTCTGTTTAATAGCAGGTAGATAGGCCTCGGTATATTGGAGATGATTTGAACCGTTAATCAGGTTTTAGCAAGAGCAACACTTGTTGTATATAACGCTTTTCTGACAACCAACCACAGTTTGCAATTTTCTACATCGTGATTTAAAATTTCTACAGTGCCACTGACTACAATTTCTAACTCTGTGATTCTACACTTTCTCCGCCAATCTGCAGACACTTTGTCACTCAGTGATTGTACACCGATGTGAATATGCAGCAGGGGCGGATGTAAAGATTTGAAAAGGGAGAGGGGGGAACAAAACTTTTTGTAGAGATCTGTGAAGTATTTTGAAATTGGAGTTTGAGATGAAAATATCCTGCATTTTCACGTATAATCTTGTAAAAAAAACCCTCTTTTTTCTTGTGTTACAACTGTGAAGTACTTAACAAAAAAAAATCTGACTCAAATGAGGAAGCACCGGGCCACAGTGCCTCTTCCCCTAGATCGCCACTGAAAACTGATAAATCATGCAAAAACGCATCGCACGCCCTAGAGACGCATGTACAGAGTTTTTTTTGGCCTTGTATATTGGTGATAACACCAATAACACGACTTTATCCGGAAAATATTTAACTTGGCGCTTGACAATAGTACTACGAGAGCCAAAATCAACATGACTTCAAAAGTCATGTTGCATAGCAAATCATATGATTCTCAGACCCCGTTTACACTATGTCGGATAGATTCATCATCATAGCTATTGATAGATAGGGCTCAAGCTAAGGAAGAAAATAACTATACTCTTTTGTGGGGGGACTGCAAAGTAGTACGACTCACATAATAAAAATCAGTATTTGAACGAGAGTATTTTTATTTTCTTGACTTCGGAGCGCTACATGCACGTTCTGGATGGTCTCGAGTTAGGTTCGGCCCAAATTGCAGTTTTTTAGTCCGTATTTATGTTTTTCGAATAACAGCTATTGTTCTCTGTACAAACACACACGTACTTTAATACACGTTACCCAAAAAGATGTTCCTTTTTTGAGGTAACTATTAATGCTAAAACTCGAACAGGCAGTTTCCTGCGAAGCCTAAGACATTGCTAGCACATAGGTTGAGAAACATATTAGAGTTTTTTTTTTCGGGATTCTCAAGAGAAATAAAAATTCTCAAGAAGAATCAAGCTAAAGCTTGATTTTAATTAGAGTTAAAGATGATGCAATATTTCAGTTATCATTCGGTTAGGAAACAACTTGGAAGCAGTCCAGCATTGTCTTTCCTATTTAAGCAAAGTAAATATTATGAAATGATAGAATGTTTTAAAAGTTCCTTAAAGATAGTCTTTTGAACTAAGGAGTTTTCCCTGGTGTTTTTCAACTTCAGAAATAAAAATATTTTGAGATTAGACTAAGCTTAAGCCTATTCAGACTGGGCTTTTTTTGGGTTCCGGTTTTCGTTGTGGGCAACGAAAATGTTATATGCATGATGATGAAAGATGTCTAATGAACGTTAATGAATAGAAATGATAGTACGGGAAACTGGGAGCGAGTAAAACCAGTATTTATTGCCAGAATTGCCTGCGGAGGAGGTTAAAGAATATAGTGATTTCAAGAATAAAACGATTTCAAGTACATTATTCCAAGGTCCAAAACCCAACATATACTTAATTAAACTTCCTTTCATCAACTCATGATTCATTGGATTTATAAAACGTTTTTCGACATTGAAAAGTCATTTAGCAAACGTAACAAAATTCTTATCCGCTCTCGTGAAAATTTCAGACGTTTGTTCGAATTTGATGATGATGATGAGATCGCACCGTGTGAACGGAAGCAAGAATTTGAATTCTCGTCAGCTGTTGCGTCTGTTTCTTGATTACTGCTCCCGTTTTATGTGGATAAAGATTCGATTTCTGGAAAAACAAGATTCATAAACATGTTCGAATTCAAAATCTTCAGTTTTCCCGTATTTCAAAGAAAGAAAAAACGTTACCTGAAACAACTATGGGGTTGTTGATATAAAGCGGATCAGTCTACAATTAGTTTCGACACCAAACCTTGAACCATTTTTAGGAGCGACTCACAACGTTAGTATATGTTACGTTAGAAAAGTAAAATATTGAAACCTAAACTTGGCGCGTGCGCGTATTGAGTTACAATGTTTACGGTTTCAAGAGTGCCACAGCTAACACTGAGGCACTGAGAAACGAAATTAAAAAAACCTTCAAAAGAACTAGTGACCAAACTTAAACTTAGATGGAAAGCATAAGGCAATCGGCGGTCTTTAGTGTTTGCTTTATGTAATGTTTTGTTATGTTATATTATGTATAATAATACAAGTTTTCACGAGCTCTAACCGATCATCGAGGCAGAAATCAAAGCGAAAATTAATCATTGACCAGTATATATCAGCTTCTAACACCTAAACAAATATAGAAACCAACTCATTGCTCTCGCCCAATGAAGCTAAAGAATGACTCAAAGCTTAAGTTAAATTCTTCTTTATCGCCGACCTTTCGTCCGCAACGAAATCACTACCACATATGCAGTGACGTACTCATTAGTTAAGCATAATCATGTGCAAAATTAAAATCACTGTTTTGGGTTTTATTTTAACAAACGTATTTTCTCAAAAATAGAAGTCTATAAACTGTACACAGTCTTTTCAGTTAAAAAAATCTTTGTGTCTTCCTCTCCTAAAGCAATGCGAGCCCCACGGCTTGGAATAATACTTAGGACGAAATGCTTAACGCTTCTGAGCGGCTCTTTCTCGTTTTCCAGAGATCTGGCAGTTTCATTGACAGTCTGCCCTGTCGGTAAAGCCGCCCATAACGGAATAAACAGACTAAGAAATACACTTGAGGCGAGTCAGTTCTTAAAATTACAAGTGCATGGTACGGAATAAGTGATACAAAGTCTGTCACGAGAAAGAGTTCATCCCTTCGATTGTTTTTGAGATTTTTCTTGGGAAAAGTTAATAGCCTCCCAGTTAAAGTAGCCAAGGCGTCCATCGCGTATAGCATATCACACAAGTACACGCCCAGTGCGACTGAGATGTAATTACTGTGGCAGTTTATCCGGACCAGGAACCATCCAAGAAGAATAAAATACGAGATGAAAAAATTCCAGGACTTTGGATTCATTTCTTCTCTTCTTTTTTCTGTATGTTCTAGTGCCCTCCAAATTTAAACAAACGGCTTTTTTCACTTCGTAGTGGCAAGCAGCCAATAAACTAGACGGTTTTAAAACTTGTGCTGGGTAGCCAGTGATGTGATGACTTTAGTTTTCTCCAGAACTGTGTCTCAGCTCGCGTGGTCAAGTTTGTTGTCTCTGTGACGTCAAGCGCGCTCGTAAACAAGATTCAACGAAAAGTCTGATCAACTTCCTTGTATTGAATATCGCGTTAACACAAATCTCACGCTGAACTTCTCAGTTGGTTTCAGAGCTTATGTGAACGAATGTCTTGATCGAGCAAGTACATAAACACCGTGTTCATTGACCTTTTCAGGTTTTCCCATTTGAGATGCGAGGTGATTTGTTTCATGTCTTGAACGCGGACTTTGCCCCCTTATCTCGTGCGTGGGATTTTGTTTACTAACAACCTTGTTGTTGATGACACGTGAGTCGTGTTTGTCACGTGGCTCACTCACCAGATAAATACTACACTGACCATAAGCTAAAGTCCGAAATTAACTATATTGAATGACAAAAAACTGATTATGACTGTTTCATATTTAGATTTGCATTTTTTGCATGGGGGTTTGTTGTAGTCTTGTTGTCCTATTCCTTAGGGAAGCATTAATGTGAGTTATATTCAATACAGCCTTTTAACTTCAAAAAATTTAACTTCTAATTAAGGAACATTTTCAGTTTTACAATGTCATGTAATTAAATAAAACGACATCAAGATTTAACTTTGGGATCCGTTTTTAAGAACAAAAATAGGTGTTAAGCGTCACCACTTGGGCCATGTAAACTGAAAACAAGTATGAAGAATGTCCTTGTTGCTCAAGCATTCATGGTCATAGACTAAGAGATAAATTTGTGAAAAGGTTCTGCAAAAGGGGTTCATCACTGTTTGCTATTTTCTTTGCCAAGGTCTCTGTCTTTCATTGTCAGTTTATGTTAAAGCATTTTCAAGTACGAAACAGTCAACTGCTTTAGAAAGCTATTTTTAAAACTTTGATAAGTGTCCTTTTGCTGTGCTCTTCTCGGTTTGAAACTGAAAGCCGGTGAAGAAGGACAATTTGTGGTACATGCACCTTGACCGTTTTCATCTGGTCCATAAATAGAGTTCTCAGTCTCACAAGAAGCGCAACTTAAACAACTTAAACTGTCAAGAAAGCGGAAATGGGTTGTTAAACAGGTCACAAAGCAGGTAAAAATATCGTAACCTTATTATGTAATACACGTACACTAGAAAGGATAAGAGGCACATCGAAGTTTATAGGACCTTCAATGGTCACAAGTCGAGCTCAAATTTAAAGATTCCTCGAAGGACTAGCAGAACAGAGAAATCGAGTGCGAAGACTCGTGGAGGAGTTTTGAGAAAGTCTAACGATATCCCGTTTCTTGACCCGAGTTGAGCGAGGTGAAACTTGAGTATAAAGTCTGTGAGAACACTCATAAAAGGAGGTTATCTTGACGCGGGTTTATGTAAATCAGTGTTCACGAGAATGAACCTGTGTTGGAAGTTTTTGGCAATAAAGTTATGCCACCCTGCCCACCCTCCCCCCCCCCCGGTTATGCATACAGTACATGGCTTTAATTCCTTTTTGTAATTCGATAAAAAAAATATAGAATGAACTTACTTTATAACAACATCAATAATCTTATATAACGGTCGTTTAGAATAATCTTTACCATCGTCAGCTTGCGATGGAACTCGAATTAAGCTGACAATCTCCACCTAACGAAAGTTTCCAACTACGTGAAACTAAAGACGCTCGCCAAGATTACTAGAATCCTAGCCTGATCTGGGCGTTTTAAGAATAACAAAGTAATTAATGTAATTGTGAAAGGAACATTTATAAGGCCCTTTTTACTTGGAGGTGGGGTACCCCGGTTAGGCGAGGTTTAACGTCTAGCCGTGATAAAAAAAACCCCAAAACAACCAGCCTTTCCATGCAATCGTGACAACCCCGGAGTTAAACCTTGGAGTAAGCTTTCAACTTTAGTTTAGCATTTAAACAGTGTGATTCAAGGTATTGCATTCGATTTCTCAGGTGACCAGCAGGTCCGATAGAAATTCAAACAACAGATATGTGGGCAAAACAGAAGCTTGAAGCGCTTTTAAAAAAACTAGCTTGGCTTTTTTATGGCTTATATTGTCGAGATACGATTTTGTGGGGTTTGTCTAAACGTGACCCCGGTTAGCTGGGCTATCTCACCGCGAGTGTCAACATGAGATCTCAGACTGCTAACTTGAAGGTCCCGGGTTCGATTCCCGGCTTGGCCATGGGCTTGAACATTTAGGTGACCTTCTTTCGCCACACCGTCCTTGGACAGGGACGTTAAGCCATTGGTCCCTCAGACGGATGGAGAGCCACTCTGTGGAAATGCCGTCTGGGTAACGCCATTATTATTATTATTATTATACTATTATTATTGTTACGTTAATCCTCACAATCAGCAGCTACTCGCCGACTCGCCCGCAGCTTTGCTGCTTAATGTTTTCTCGGTTAATTCTGAGGGAAAGGAAGAGACTGCTCGCAGTCTACAATTAAGGTTACCCCACCTTTCCTGTAAATGCAATCAAGACGAACAAAAGAGAGGATAATATATGTCCAGATAGATGGCTGCTCTTCCTATCCGGGGAATCTGTCGTCTTATGTTGTTCACGGGTGTAATCGTCGTCAAGTTTCTGTAGAATGTGTGACAAAACGAGCAAAAACCAAACACATTGAGTCAAGCAAAGAAACCTCTTTAATAATATTCTTATTACAATAATCATTTCACTTTAACAGTGTTAACATGTTTTCTCCATAACCAATGGCTGATTCGTACTGGTTTTTATTAGCTACAAAATGATTTCAAATCAAATATAATTGACTTTGGAAGTCTTTGGATCAAAACAAAACAAAACAAAGCAAAGCAAATTTAACATTCTCAATCTCTATCGTTTCAACGGAAGGGAAACTAAACAAAAAAGTAATGTATTTCATTCCATGAACGGAAACGCAAGTGTGGTGTGTAGTGTTAACGTTGTGGACTGTGCCCGAGGCCATGATGTCAGCTTTTTCGAAAAGAATCGTTTTCAGACATCCACGTAGCCTGTATAGCAAGCGCTAAAAGGGAAGGGAAGGGGAAGGGAGGGGAGGGGAGGGAGATAAGGACGAGCCGCGAGCCCTTCTCTTTAGCGCTTGGTACGTAGGCCTACCGTCCACGCGAATAGTATCAGAAGTTTCAACTTTTGGGGAACGTTTTCAAAAAGTCCCGCTTTTGATGAGTGGCTTTTATCGGTTTTAATCGTTTGTGTAGATATACGGCCACAACGGACGAAAAAGGTTGCTTGTATTCGCGTAGACGTGACCTAAAACACTCGCCAGTTACGCTGTTAACATTACGAAAACGAGACAACGAGTCAACAAGAACGGAAGTAACAATTGTTTTAATTACAAAAAAACAAGATGCTGCACGCCAAAACACAAACAACTGGTCTCTTTTTCAAAGACGAATTTAGGTATACACGTCAAACGCTGTTTTCTGCCGGTTTTGTTAAAGACGAAACAGAGAAGAGAATGCAATTTAAGCCTGGTTTTCATAGGCGACGCAAGAACATAAGCACGAGAGCTTTTATTTCACCGTGAAAACAGTGTTGACGCTGGAGTAAGAATATCAAGCGTAAAAAAACAAAATTTTATTTTTTCTTCGCTTTCTCTTGCATTCACGTTAACATTTTTCTCGACGGATTATGAAGCAAGTGCTAGGAATGTTTTGTGGGTTTTGATCAACCAAGCAAAATACCCGTACCACGTTACTTCTGGGTTTTACCTGCATGAACAGACAGCAATAAGTTTTGAAGGTCTTGTCAGCAGTAATTATTGAGCTTGAATCATTGTTCACTTTCACTGGACGCAAGGAGGTTACGATTGTTTCTGAGCTTGTTCTTATGTCGCTAGTTAAACCAGGCTTCAGGGACTGTCGTCGCCGTGTTCACCGTCCTGGTTTTGTAAACCCCATAAAACATGGTTCATGCTTGTGAGATAATCATTAGCACAAGGATAATCACAAGAAATTTTAACATCAAAGGAAAAGACGAAGGAAAATTGGTACAAATTTGGTTTCTCTCGCCATCTCCTTTGCTACAAAAATATCTTATGCTAGTTAAAACTCACAGACTTGTGTGAACCAAGCTTAACGTGGCAACGAAGTCAAAATACATGTTGGAAAACTCACAGACTCTTGTGAACCAAGCTTACGTGGCAACGAAGTCAAAATACATGTGGGAAAACTCACAGACTCTTGTGAACCAAGCTTAACGTGGCAACGAGGTCAAAATACATGTTGGAAAACTCACAGACTCTTGTGAACCAAGCTTACGTGGAAACGAAGTCAAAATACATGTTGGAAAACTCACAGACTCTTGTGAACCAAGCTTACGTGGAAACGAAGTCAAAATACATGTGGGAAAACTCACAGACTCTTGTGAACCAAGCTTTCGTGGCAACGAAGTCAAAATACATGTTGGAAAACTCACAGACTCTTGTGAACCAAGCTTACGTGGCAACGAAGTCAAAATACATGTGGGGAAACTCACAGACTTGTGTGAACTAAGCTTAACGTGGCAATGAGGTCAAAATACATGTTGGAAAACTCACAGACTCTTGTGAACCAAGCTTACGTGGCAACGAAGTCAAAATACACGTGGGAAAACTCACAGACTTGTGTGAACCAAGCTTAACGTGGCAACGAGGTCAAAATACATGTTGGACGATGGTGTTCGAGTTTCATGTAAAGTGTTTTTCTAACCGCTTCTACTGCTAAAGTTCAGAAGCTCAGTCCTCTGCAAAGTAGTCGTTCTCCTAGTTGAACCAACCACTTGCCAATTGTCCTCTCCCTCTTCCTGAAAGAGTAAAACAGTTGTTGCATCAAAATCATAATGTATTTAGATGAAACATCAAAGGACAAGCTTGGCCTGTGGACACACTAACATGTTTGTTTGAATTTGTTTTTTATCGACCTGGGAGCCACTCAATTTGTTTTTAGTCGGGCCTGGCAGGCACCGAGATCAGGTTTATGCTACTTTTTTGTGCTGCGAGTCCATATGACGCGTTATATTCAGTACTCCCGCAATAAACTTTTCCCCAGTCAACTGCTTGGTGCGGAATATTTGAAAATATTCCAACATGGCGAGCAGTTCTTTTACGTACTCATTCAGGTTGTATTTATTTTCATTTTAATGCCTTTTCCAATTTTCTTCTGTTTGCAAAGTTGAAAGTTTTCATGATCTATATATATTATACATACAACACTTACTACGAAACTAGCATTTATAATACTGCAAAAATTATCTAGAACTTGTAGCTATAAAGCTTAAATCTTCTATATAATGTAGATGCTACACGTCCAAAATTCTATTTGACCAATAGTGTGAAATGAATACAAAATTCTTTGGTTTAGATATTACTGGCAATAAACATAGAAGACCCTGTCTTCTGACGTTGCATGCTCAAATTAACCATTAGGCCCGAGTAGAGGCTATCAGTAGCCTCTTGTCATTTCTAAAGCAAATAATAGGGTTTTAAAAATATACAGCTACGTCCGAGTGGACGAAATCCCTGAAAAGTAAATAAAGGTATTTTTAATAATTAAGAGTTTTAAAAAACGGAGCTTTAAGACTTTGTTCTAGAACGAATCAAAGCCACCTGACTTGATATTTGCACAGGTCAAAGCCATCAGACTGGGTACATGTAGCTCTCAGCAGATTTATTTTTTGGTAGCGGGGGGGGGGGGGCTAAGTTGGGAAATTCTTGTCAGAATTCTCTCCAAAGTATTGCTGGGGGTACAGAATCCTTTTTTCCTTTTGTTACTGCTACATGTATTGTTATGGAGATGTTATTGTTGTGATGCAGGTTCTGGTGACTGTAATTCATATTTGTATCCCTTCTCTGGAGAAGTACAGAACACGTACAGAAACTCTTAAAACCTTGTCAAGTAAGCCATATTTTACTGCACACCCATATTATCGTACAAAAAATTTTAACAAGCAAAACCTCTCAGAAAGTAAACTTTTTCAATACAAACCTTGACCACTAACAATTCTCCCAAAATTGCTTCGCCTTGCTTCCTCAGCCAATTTTGCTCGTCCAGCACCAGCGAACTTCATCTGTTCTTTAGGAGGAGAACTGACAAGCACGTTTCCCTTAGGCTGGGCCCTTGATTCCTTGCCAGTGCATGGAAGAGAGTCCTTTCCATACATGTCAATATATGTAGTGAGTGAATGAGCTGAAGCAAACTGGGGTTCTTTCCTTAATTCCTGTCGATTATGTGTATTTTTCTCTGGGATTCCTGTGCCAGAGTATGCAGCTGATAAAAGTGAGTTAGAACTTTGTTTGTATGAGCTCCCCGTGCTTTCAGGGTTCCTTGTGCTGTCTGGGTGGCTAACTTCCATTTCATGAGCTAACAATGATACACTACATGTACTTTGCCCAATTTGGTTTGTGTTTCCTGTGTAGACTGAAGATTCAGGAGTTATTTGCTGTCCGCAGTCAACAGTTTGTTGTGGTATCTGGGAATTAAACCCTTTTGAAACTCCTTGTGAGCCATTATGCATTGTGTGACTGTCATGTGGGGCCTCAGAACTTTGGTCATTCTTTTCAGTCACACTATAAGCTTGTTGTAAGCTCAGAGAAAACACTCTCTTGGAGCCAGACGGTTGGACGTGTGAAGGAATACCAGTTTGAGTCATACTAGAATTTATGTTGTCATGATTACTAAGTGGTGAGGGTTCATCACCACGTGCAAGTTGCTGCAAATTATAATCAATCACTCTGTGTCTAGCATTTCCCTGTTGATGTACGTTATAATCACAAGCATCTGTGCTTTGGCGTTGTAGTTGTCCAAGATTGTTCTGGTGGGCGTATGGGCCTGATTGTTCGGAGAATGAATCACTTTGTGATCTGTTTATATGTGATCCCTCCCTGCTGATCTCTTGATGATGTTGGATCTCTTTTTCAGTTAGCCTAACAAAATAAATTTGAAAACAAGAAAGAAAAGAGCGTGACATGTTAAATTTACAATTCCTTCCTTGCCTTCAGTTGGTATGAAGTATGAACACACTAACTTTTTTAAATATTCAAAAAGGGGAAGTTTGGGGAGGCAATTAAAGAGCAGGTCATTTAACTTTGTTTTAGTAGTGATATTCCTGATTGACCAGTAGTCTTTACGAAAAATATTAACCAAAAACGTTTTTGGTTACTGTATTTTTACAGTTTTACGGTACGTTAGGTATGGCAATTGATATCCTAATGTACAATGCACTCAGTCAAATCTGTTGAGGGTACCACTCAACTGATATAGGTACATGTACTAGTAACATACTACTAGTGGCATGTCTTACATGTACAGTACTAGTGAATGTTATTGTACTTCTTTTAGGGCACTGCATGTACTTTTCAATTTGATACTTGACTGTATCATACCTCTTGGGGTACTGCTTAACTTGTACATATCTCTGTTGCGGCAACATAGCCATGTTCACCTGCTGCACTGTTGTGTCTAATGACAAAAAAATACTTTAGAATGACCTTCATTTGGAAACTTCTTGGAATCAACACATGTTTTGAAATCAATATTAAATAAGACACTAAATAAATATCATATAAAGTGTTAACTATTTTATTTAGAACACAACATCGGGCTCGACATAAATGCTGGCCCAATGGCCCCAAGGCACTTTTGGGCCAGTATGGGCCAGTAACCTTTGTAAAGATGGGGCCAGCAACTCTTTTAAAAAATACTTTTATGAATTCAGTCTTTGAGAAAATATCTGGTCAATTTTATGATTAAATGAGAAATAAAAACTCAATCAATATTAGGTCAATCGTATACCAGACAGTGTCAATCAACAAGGATGAGACTGTGCAGACCCGAAACTTTTCACGTTGAGTCAAATGCACTTTCAGGCTGGGCCAGTGAGTTTGAATTTTACATGGCCCTATGGGCCAGTGACCTAAAATACTTAATGTCGAGCCCTGCAACACTGACAACTACATGTACATGACTTAATAATATCTGGAAACTTTTCAGTGGCAATCTTCCTTGTTCAAAGGATGGATAGTGTTATCCAGTGGTACCTATCCAGTGGATAAATTGTTTTAGGCTATTTTTGAAAGTTCCTGTGGAAATACTGTAGATATTTGAATATGAAATATCAATTGTAATTATAATTTATATTTAATACTGTACAACTTTTAACTTTATTCAAGGAGCAACACAAACCCTTGTCTTTTTCCTTGAAACATCTTAAGAGTGTTTAATCTTGACCCAGGGGAAGAACCTTGATTCCACCAGTATAACACTTACCTTCGTCATCCCAGTTTTCCTCTTCATCTTGAGGGGCTTGCCATATACTAACTGGAAGTGATGTAT
>JANRMR010025231.1:4660-15082 GCA_025434825.1 Bergia sp. 'catenularis' | reverse complement strand
GGGGGAAGGCTTAAAGCCGGGTAGATAGCATTGGGGTATCTGTTTTAGGCCTCAACTTAAAGCCCAGAAGTGTCTAAAAAAACCTTGAAATCGTAAGGTGAATATAAACAAACAGTTGTACTGAGAGAGCCTCTGGGAACAAAGTCAGCGTTAAACTAAGCTAAACTATGATACCTTGGTCCTTCCGCAGCAGCCTTGAGATCTCTTCGCATCATCCTCGGCTGCAAGAAGAAACAAATCTCCTCGTGATCACGAATTGCGCAGTAAACAAAGCGTTTTATTCACCAGTTCTATAAAGTATTTTAAAGTTGTATAATGCCATACTGCAATCAACACATGTTAAGAGATATTTTCCTTTTGCGCAATGAGAGCAAAGTAGAACATCAATATGGGTACATGTTACCCATCATGCCTTAGTGTAATACAGACAGAACAACATGTTGAAAATTTACATTATCGAAGAACCATACTATAAAGTTATGGTTATTGTAAATTAATAATTATTTATAGTTCAGGGATTGATATGCTCATGTGTACATATTTGCATGGAACAATAAGTATTAAGTGCCATTATTATCATTACTATTATTGTCATTATTATTAATGTTATCATCATTATTAAGAGCGTACTAGCGCAGCGAAAAGCGAAGAGAAAATGGGGCCAACGCTAACCTAGGCCGGGTGAGTGAAAGAATTTGTCAGAAAGGCACGTTAGAGCTTAGAATAGGATAAAAACCGCTGGTTTCTTAATTGAAATCGTTTTGCCGTTGTAACAATTTTGAACAGTAAGCACGCGAATACTATAAAAGCTCATTAATCTTTCCTCTTAACAAAATTAGTACGTAAAACCAAACCTTTAGGTAAACAAAATTTAAAAAATCTCTCTAAATCTCTCTAATTATAATGAATGTATGATAGTATCGAGATTCAGTTAACGTTTTCCTCGGAGAGAGAGACGTAAATACGTTTCAAAATTAACGCGCGTGATTGGCTGATTGACTGATTGATAATAATAAACATCTTTATTGATAAAATTCATCAAACGTGAATTTTTACATAAGTATTAACAAGTATATAAATATTTATAATATTTATGTAAATGCAAGTACAAATATAAATAAGTAAAAAGAGTAAAATCGCTTAAAAATTACTTAAACAGGCATCTATTTATGAAATTCTGTTTAAACCGCTCCGTCTTGACACGCGGTAATATAAAATTATGTGTACGGTTTCTTAGAGGTCTAGTTCTTTTCTCAGGCAGCAGGTCTTTTAAGATGTGATGTTCGTTCAAGCTTATTTGTTTAAACAGCTTATTATCGTGTTGACTTATAAGTTCTGATATAGTTATTTTTCTCTTTGTGTATCCGAATCTAGCAGCTCTTTTGAAAAACCTATCAATTCTTTAACGATCTTTGCGATAAAATACGGCCCCCCAGACCCGTATCCCATACGTAAATATTGACTGATTGGCTGTGCATTTGATTGGTTTCCCGGAAGCGAAATTTTTTTGCTTTCATTGTATGTGCGTGGCAATTTTTACTTCAAACAATGGAAATAGAAGCGCTGCAGATCACTTCCATTGAAGTCGATGAATTACTGGTCAAATACTGCAGAAAGGTAAGCTAAAAAGTCCCACGTCTAAACAGTTTTTTTTTCTTTTCATCGATTCGAATCTCATAATGTCAGGTCAACTCAAGCTCTTTGCATTGGCGATCTCGATGCCAGGTTTTCAGTCGGCGCAGGGCTATTTTGCTGGCTTTTTCCGTATTCACTGCCTTTTACTTTCTCGAAAACTCTTCAATCTCCAAATCACCCGTTGGTACAAAGGCTCTCTTCGCTCCAAAACCATTAACCTCTCTGTTTTCCTTGTCAAACCGCTTCGCTCGTGGTTGTTTCATTCATTTCAAACACTTGAGATGGAACGAAACTGTCCAGAAAGTCACAACAAATATTAAAACAAGGCAGCTCGCCATCGCTCTCTTAGTTCTTGACCATGGCTCTGAACTGTTAAAAAAATAATCCAATAACGAGCTTTTGAAGATAGCTAGTATTTTAGAAACTAGTATCAAAATTTTGAAATATTCCGCTTATTCAGGACTTAAAGCGTCACCGCACTTGTTCCCATGGGAACGCTTGACTGCTACGGACACGTATTAGGAATTTGTAATTTCATCAAATAAGATGCTCAACTAATTCCCTTAAGACTTTCGCAAAACTTGGTTAAATAGTGATGCAAGCGATTTTGAGACGTAAATACACCACTTTATATTGACGGCGTTGGGAGCAAATAAATTTTGAATTATATTTTTTCCCCAACTAGCAAGTTTATAGTATCATGTTGTTTTTAAATTACCATTCTAGAAATAAATTCTGATCTTGGCTCCCTCGTGCAATATCTTAAAAATATTAACCCTCTACTTGTCCAATGACCTCTTCCTTTTCTCCCGGATGAACAATAAAACGCTTACGTGTAGAGAAAGACCAAATTTCGAATATTGCTAATCTCTTCTAATAGTGAACAACTGTAATAAATGATGCGGGTGCTCTCCTTTCTTATTTAATGACGTTAAACGTTATGAGTAAACCTCACGAAATGTTATTAAAAAACGAATGTTACTATAAAGTGATGACTGTGTTAATTTGAGTACACCATGGCCAATTGTTCTTTTTTTTGGTTTACCCAAAAACGACATGATGAGGCATCTTTAGCATAAAAGGCAATGACTAATTGGCACCTATGTTCTCTACAGCAACCGTCCTTCCTTTAATGCTGGTGTTTTTAAAACATTCAATTCATGTGTAGAGAAAGAGGATAGTTTTAACAAGCAAAAATGAAATAACGGTAGCTGAATGGTTTCTTTGAGGCGTTTCGTTTGCAAAATGCTATTACTACTACTACTACTACTACTACTACTACTACTACTACTACTACTACTACTACTACTACTACTACTAATAATAATAATAATAATAATAATAATAATATTAATATTAATATTAGTAATAATAATAATAATAAATCGCGGAATTTTTAAATTTAAAAACTTTTAAGTTTAAAAACTATGGATGCAATCTTGAACCACGGTACACGGGTAAAAACACACGGGGCACTTGACTTTATGTCTTAAACTGATCTTGAATCTGGAAGAACTTCTTTGTCAGAACTAGACGATGCAATGAAAGCTATTACTTGACAACTGATTTGTGTCTGATTATCAAAACGGGTAACTTTCACTGAGCCACTTCACAGCATATTTTCTCCATGGATGGCATGACAAGCGATAGCGTGAGCTAATTGGGCAACATCGATAATCCCTTGCAGATATTTCAATTTCACAGACACAAGACCCCATCCTGCTGTAGCTTTGGGATTTTAAATGTACTGAGACATTTAGGATTTTAAAAAGTTTTGTTGATTTTGTAAGAGTAAACATTGTACAGTTATAGCGAGAGAGCTGCGTGTGAAAGGGCGACGTTGAACTATTTATGTAAACCAAAACTCAAAAGCCTAAAAGGGCAAGAAAAGCAGAAGCCAAGGTCGTCAACTTCATTTAAACCTTATCTCCTTGAATCTGATCATGTCTGTTTATAACATTTTTATCGTGCCACCGGCCGTGTTTTTTTATGAGAAATCTTCAGTTACATGTACAAGCAACATTATAGAAGCCTCGCCAAGTTACGAGAGGTTATCAAACTGAGAATAAACTTTTAAAAAGCATAAAAAGGGAGACAGTATCCACAGACAATTTGTGGCGTCTGCAGCACGTTTTCCGGTTAACAATTGGTTACTTTTCAAGTTCTAAATTATGTATCAGATCTATCTCTTTCTCTGCATGCTGCAGCCGCTTACTCGAGGAATGAGGCATGTGGGTCTTCCTTTATTTGTATATTTAAATGCATGACAAACACTAATGACAATTGTACTAGTAGTTAGTTATAAGTTAGGTTTATGGTTAGTTTAGTCAGTTAAGTAAGCTGGTTAACAAGTAAATGTTGTTTGGTACATCAATTATAAACTTACACAAGTTTTTGTAAAAACTATTACCACAAGATAACTTTAACTAAATAAATAAGACAAAAGCAACAGTGTCTTTGATCGGCGAATCAATAAGACAATACAGGTAGGATATAATATTGGTCATCAGTCCAACACAGAAAAATAATATGATATAAAACTGTGAAATCTGAATTGGTTGTGCCAGACCTTTGGTACTAACTTGAAAAACGTAGGAGCGCAATATTATTATTTAGCCACTGGCAAGAATTCTTACTTCCAAATGTATCCAGTTACCTTACACCACTGATTTATTTTTCCATATCTTTCCAATTTTAGTCTTTATTTAGTGTACATTATAACTGATAATAAAACGATTTGTTTGTAAGAACAAAATAAGAAGGCTTGGTACAAAAAGGCTGTTGTAGTATTGCAATAGCAGAACAGGTTATAGGAGCGACAGTTCTTTATTTCATACGGATTTACCAAACACGAAACATTGCATCGTATTAATGTAGGTCTGAATATAACAGAAAATCTAACCAGGCCAGGTGACAAAAGTACTAAGAAGAGTATCTAAAAGAATGTAGTCCAAAACGAGAGTTTTGTTTTGTTTTACAGCTTGTCTAGTCCAAAAGACTTCTTTAGGTATTAGGTTCTGATCCGAGAAAGGTACTATTTTAAAAACACGGAAATAGTAAAACAAGTAGTTTTAGTAAAATAGAGAAAGCGATAACTTCAATCTGTTGATGATGGACATGCACAGTTTGCAGTTTATGACAGCTATTTGATATCATAATTATAATGCTAGTTTCGACCACCAGATATTCTTGTCTTGACACTGACCTAACTCATAGTCTTCTCTCTGCCTTGTCTGTCAATAAGTCCATTTATATTTTGGGAGACCTGAACTGTAATCTACTGAACAATGAAAGTCCATGCAGAATCAAGAGAACCTCACAAATCTTTGCCGATCTTTTAACCTATCACAGATGATTGCTTCTCTCACCCGGGTAACAGAAATCACTAAATCACTCCAAGATGTTATAATCACTTAAACTCGAAGCAAGTAAAACGCACCGAAGTTGTTCAGAGCTCTGTCAGCGACCACGATCTGGTCTATGCAATTCTGGAGCTCAAGAAGGCTCGTCCCCAGTCCGGTATACATCACCGCAAGAAGCTTCAAACACTATAACTCCAGGACATTTCTCAAGCACCGTGGTCTATCACCAAAATGTTTGATGATGTTGATGATAAACTGCACGCTTTTAATTTATTATTCGCGGACACACTCGAACATCATACTCCGGTCAAAACTTTTAAAGTTCGCGGCAAACCAAACCCATGCGTAACCGATAATATTCACAGGTTGATGAAGACCAGGGACTAGTGGTGCAAGGAGGCAAAGAAAACTAACGATCGTTGGCTTGGACGGCCTACAGAAATTTCAGACAAGAAGTTAAACAAGAAATTAGAATTGCTGAACGAGAATTTGTTGCCGAACAGATCCAGGGAAACCCAAACAACACCAATAACATCTGGAAAGCTATGCACCTATGTATCCCCAAGAAATCTGCATCTCTGCGGACTCTTCAGCAAAGACGACAAAACTGTTGCGGATAAATGTAATCGCTTTTTCGTCTTCGTTGGTCAAAATACTGTTGACAAAATAAAAATCGTAGGTAATGAATGCAACCTGAGACAAAACGAAAGTTATTCTTCGCCGAGACAGCATCCTTTATCTGAGCAGTTAACACTAAATGCCGTAGGGGAAAAGGAAATTGAGCGCATAATAAAATCAATGTCTTCTGACAAAGCCTCTGGGATAAATAAAATTCCTATTCGTGTCATCAAGGACTACCTCAGTCCAATTCTTCCTGCAATCACGTCTATTGTCAACACTTCTATTGAAACCTGCACTTTTCCCTCAGATTGGAAAACTGCTGAAGTCACCCCAATCCCTAAGGACGGTGACCACCAACAGGCAAACGACAACAGACCTATTTCCCTTTTACAAGTTTTATCGAAGGTATGTGAAAGGGCTGTACACAATCAGCTGACCTCCTATCTACAAAAAAAAAAGACAGACTGACAAAAGCCCAAAGCGGCAACAGGAAATGGGATTCAACAGAGACATCTGTCATTGACACAACCGACACAGTTCTTGATGCCATTGACAAAAGAAAGTAAACTGCCGTGGTTTTCTTAGATATGAGAAAAGCCTTTGATAGCGTCAACCATGAGACTCTAATTCAAAGGTTACAAGATGTTGGTGCCTCGAGCTCTACTCTCCAATGGTTCCACAGTTATCTCAGCAATAGGCAACAAGTTGTGAGAATCAACTCAACACTATCTGATCCCTTACCAGTAGTAAGCGGTGTGCTTCATGGAAGTATACTAGGCCCATTCCTTTTTAATATCTACTAACGACCTCCCTTCCGTACCGCAGAAATGCAGCTCCCAAAGTTTTGTAGATGATACAAAACTCATCATTTCTTTTTAAATTAAAGACAAACTTTGTGCCATCACCTGATTTGAAAGAAGATCTGTGTAAGATGAGTGAATGGTGCTGCAAAAATCTCCAACTGCATGCTGAACCCTGGGAAAACAAAATTGATGGTATTTGGCAGCAAACAGTTACGTTTGAAATTAGGCAATTTTTCTCTTCCCTTCATGAGAAAGGCCCTTGTCCTTGAACATACTGCTGAAGATCTGGGCGTCATTTTGGGTCAAACTCTGTCCTACGATGAACACGTAACCCAAACTATTTCTTCGTGCATGTCTCACCTCAGACAAATCAGCCGCACCAAACACGTGTTCGATAAACGTACTCTCTTAACAGTCATTAACACTCTAGTTTTAGCAAACTATTCTACTGCTCAAATGTGTAGGGAAATATTTCCAAGGACAACGTAAAGAAACTACAAGCCATCCAGAACTTCGCATCGCTTGCCGCATGGTGAGTGGCGCGCGCATATACGATCATGTCACACCGCTCCTGGAGGAACTTAATTGGCTCCCTGTCGCAAGCATAATTTCCCTTCGTAACGCCACGATGGCCTTTAAGTGCATAACAGGCTGCGCTCCGGATTATTTATCCTCAAAGTTTACCAAACGTGCAGAGATCAGGGGCCGTAACACCAGGAGCTCCCAAACACTAAACATTCCCCTGTTTAAAACTTCAACTGGTCAGAGAATCTTTTATTACAGAACAGTAATTGGCATATGGAATTCTTTAGACGAATCACTCAAACTCTCAACAAGCGTTGATATTTTTAAGCACACTCTCAAAAACAAACTCCTCAAAGAACTTTATATTTCTGGATTTTAGGCATGTTTATCAATATTATTTTTATCATCTATTGTAAATATTCTATTGTCAATTTTTAACTCGTATTTTATCGTATTCAATTAGTTATATTATTAGATTTTACTGTATTAAGTTGATTACATGTAAATTAGTAAATTGTCTTTGAAAAACCCCTGGGGGAAAGTCAATAAAGTACTCCTTACTGACTACTCATGTGGTGAATGTTTTGCCAATGAACAACAACAAACGTTTTGAAAATTATTTGAAGCTACTCTGGAGCCATTACGTACGGCAGTGCATCAAGCGATGGCTTCCGAAATTAAAACTTGTGCTATAAAAATTATCTGTTCTCACCGATTCCCGGCATTATTTTATCCGCATCTTGAACATTAAAACTTCGACTCGATCGAGATTGGAATGTCGGAGCTATATTTTGTGGTACTATGTCAAACTTCAGTTTTCCTATAGACGCTGGAAAATATGGAAGATAGCCAAATTTCCACACTTCAAATGCACTGAATGCTGTTAAGCGTGCATGCTGGCAGCAAACCAGGTCTGATTATAAAGATGTGAACAGAAGTCGCCAAATCTAACAAAAGACATGATGGAAATGCTAATTCTTTTTCCGCACTTGCTATAATAACCGAGTTTCGACTGAATTCATCAAACAAAATTGTCCTTTACGCAGTTAAACAAATCAGTAATGACTAATAAACAGCCATTCTACCTCACCAGTTGAAGAACTGAAAGGTGACAAATGGCTTAAATAGGACCGCTCAAACCACACGTCGATTCACTTAAGCTCGTCTTAATCTGGAACCTTCAGTCTACGGCTTTAATGATTCTTAGATAGATTACACTTACCTTACCTCGTTTGAAAACAACTCGGTATTCCTTATTTTTTTCAGAGAAGGGCATTACGTACCTACGGTGGCCCGTAAGGCTCAACACAAAAATAACAGAATGACACACACAAAAACAAGAGAAACAACGCAAACAAAAACATCAATGCAAACAAAAAAGTTAATGCAAATAAAAAAAGTATGAAAACGCAAACAAAAAGGTTAATGCTAATAAAAAGTATGAAAACGCAAACAAAAAAGTGTGACAACACAAATAAAAAAGTCAACGCAAATAAAAAGAAATACGACGCAAACAAGCTAATTGGAAGCCTGCTGCCAATTCATTTGCCAATACACGAATTGACAAAACGATTGAAAGTCTATTAACAATTCAAGTCCATGTGATTTTTGGTGCTTTTTCCTCTTAAAAAGCACTGAACAAAAACAATATACACACACTGACAATCAGATTTAGTCAAGATATCTTGTAAATAAGATACAGAAGAATAAATTGGTTTAAAGGCTGTGTTGTTATTCCATCACTGCCATGTTCAAGTGATGCTCGCACCAAACTGTACCTCAAGATGCACAACTACCACATACAAGATAGACTTGTGAGTGATGGTCTTCAATTTTATTGTGACGAGTTCATCATGTAAGTACCTATTTACTTGCCTAAGTATAAGATGATTCATGTGCTGCAACAAAAGTTATTAAAGTTCTTATCGTCAAGATCCCCCTTTTGGCACAAAATGGCACTTCAGTGCCCCCCTAGCGCAACACTGCTTCTTGTCATGGTCATAAATTTTATTGTGATGAGTTCACCATGTGAATCTCTATTTTCTTATTCAAGTTTTTTTTAATAATGAGTTTACGATAAAAAAAAGTATGAGTATCTAATTGCCTGCTCAAAGATAAGTCATGTGCTGAAAGAAAAATTATTTAAAATAAGATGTACTGTATATCATCAAATTTTCCCCTTATTGACATAAAATGCGAACTCCCTCATAGATGCAAACCTTTGGCGAATGTGAGGCGTGAGACATTGGCGAGCACCTAGGGGGGTCCGAGGGCACCCCCCCTCCCCTCCCCCCCGGAAGATTTTGGAAAATGGAACTCTCGGAAATGCCATTTCCTGCATTTTGAGAGTGAGTTAGTACGATTATATAAATAATAATGAACCCACTCTGATAAACTAAATATAACGTGACTCGATTTTCAAACATTAAATAACGAAGAGGAAACCACGACAGGAAGCTGCTGCCTTTTATTAAAATAAAAACAGCAACTGCTGGAGGTCGTCCTTTTTTCCATGCATGATCCCCGAGTGCAATCAGAACTTTGCGACCACGCGATATGACCCCGTCACCCAGGCCCCCGTGCGAGGATAGGGGGGGGGGGGGGGCAAAACAATCAAGCAACCTCCATGGTTGGGAGAAACAACAACGGAAAGAGGCAAGCACTGAAACGTTTTCCCTCTACCTCCCACTGAAATTTAAAACACGTAAAACAGACAATTGTAGCTATAATGTTAAAAATGTCTAAAATGTACACTTAAGTAATGAAATAATAAAGATAAATGTTATTTTGTTGAGGTTGTATATTACATTAAGTTTTAATTGCAGTCCCTTACGCGGATATAAAAGAAAAAAGGGTTTTCAGTAAACAAAGTTGAGATTCTTTCAATTTTAGGCTGACTCTCTGTTCAACAAACTGTTAATTGCAGAAAATGTTTTCTCAGTGTTGATCAACGAAATATTTTCTCAGATAATCTGAATTTTTAACTTTTCTCGAGAAGCGTACCTTCCGAACCCTCTAGCTCGCTGCTTATGCGGGTGTTTCTAAATATGAATTTGGTTTATCAGTGTCATTCTGCTGCTTTACTTGGGAAAATATTTATTAAATAATGTTTATTTTCTCAATAAACTATAACCTTACATTTAGCAAAACAAACGTTGACAATTTTATTCCAGTTCTATAATCTGACTCTCCATGCAGCCTTCTCTAAAATGCAGGAATTGCAGAAAGAAAGCTTTAGTACTTTTACTTTTTAACTTAGCCAGCCAGCCGCTTTTATGCCAGGCTGAAAGATCTTTGAGCGTTTTACTAAGGAAGTTGAAATAATATCTGTAACTTGCAGAGCCTTAGCAACAACATGGCACTAAATGATGTTGTAATATGCTTAAGTTTGTCTGTCACTGGACCCTCGTAGGGACCATATTTTCACCTGTAATGGTCCAGTATTGGTTACAAAGTTTGTCTGTCATTGGACCCTC
>JANRMR010025120.1:0-15086 GCA_025434825.1 Bergia sp. 'catenularis' | reverse complement strand
ATTAACAATTAATCAGATACCTTTGAATGCAATTTTGGGATAAATCTCACTCATAAATTTTTCCAAGACCACAAATCAAACTCGCTTTGCTCGTTCAATATTGTTAGTTTTGGAAAAATGTACTCGTCCGATTTATCCCAAATCGCATTCAAAGGTATCTGATTACCATTACAAATCGAAAAGACGAACTAAGGGATTTATATCTTATTGCGGTCATAATTCACTCGCGAGCAAAGGCTGTTATTGTTTACAGATTTCTGTATTTATTTGTGTTTTCGAGGTCTGTGTTTTCGAGGTCTGTGTCCAGATAAAATCGCTCGACCAATAATTTCAAATTAACCAATAAGTCAGAAATCTTTTTCAAGTTTTTGAAATAGGGTAAGGTTCTTCCGGTTATTTTAAAATGCAGTAATATCTTTCCTCTCGACATTTTTTCATATGATATGAAATCAAATCAAATCGAAGAATCAACGGAGATCCGAAGCTCTCGGGTGGACTTACAAGTTCCGGTCAGGTTAGTTCGAAGATATTGATATTTAGTTGATTTACGGAAGGATTGAGACATCATCTAATGCTGTGTACAATCAAATAACGTCCAAACGTTTCCATTCTAGTTTGTCATTAACTGATTGTTTTTATTTCAACCGCATATCGAAGCTACTCAAGAGGAGGAAACTGAAAGAACATGAGCAAAATTAATCATTCTACCATCAAGTTGTTAAACTGTGTTATCAGGAAATATGTTTCCTTTTGTTATAATGACAAGTGCTAAATTATTTCGGTTGGGATTATACGATAACTTTCTACACAATCTCGCTTTACAACAAGATTTAAGGAATTATTCTTCTATATATCCAAAATAGACAAATGATTCTCAAGATCTATTGCACGTCTTTGATTTGTAGAAATTTGTACAATAGCTTTTTAATACTTTGGTCACATGTGTTCGAAGCTGAGTGATTGTACTAAATTTGAATCGTTTGAAAGTGGTTGTAGACTTCCTAGTATTTTGTGTGATTTTTCAGCGAAACGAAAGACCCCTTTGAAATCAAAACGATGCTCATTAAAACTAGAAGAATATGGAAAAGAGTTGTGCTCGAGAACTTATTTCGGACGCCACCGCCAAACTGTGCTGATAGCCTTTCATTCAGCTCTTCACGATAAACGCGCTCGTCAAGAAGAGAACTACGCCAAGCAGGTACCGCTGGTGGCGAGATTATTTAACAGTGGTGGCGACTTCAATGATGGCGACTAAAATTGGTGGCGAGATGAATGTAATTCCGAGAAATTGTGGTGTCAAGCCATTTGAAGCGAAACTTTCTCTTGCGAAGGAAAAATTCGCTAGTGGTTTGTTTAAGAGACACATACCTCGCCACATCTCTGTCTGGCCTTAGCCCTGGCAAGTACGTGGTGAAGAAGTTTAAAGCCGATCAAGTGGGGGAAATTGAGAAATTCGAGTCGAAAACCGAGGTGAGATGGTGGTCGACATGTCTTATATGACCAGGCTGAGCAAGAAGAGCGCCGAACATGCATTCACTGCAAAGAAGGAGATCGCAGTTGAAATCCGTAACTGCCTGAGCCAGAGGTTTAGAAACGATTACGAGGATCATGTCCTTCAATCCATGAAGTGGTTTGATCCAGTAAACTGGCGGGCGGAGAAAACCTACGGCCTGTCTGAGATTGAGACTTAAAGTAGTCACTTTCAGGCAACATTGGAAGCCGCCCTGCTCAGCCAGTTGAGAGTGGTGAATGAGTGGATTGATTTTCGAAGATTCATGTCAAAAACCTTCCCAACCATACAACACGCGAGCTCTGGTCAACTATTTTCAAATTCAAGAAACACCAGTATCCAAATCTCTTTAGGCTTGCAGAACTTATCATTGCAATAACTGGGTCAAATTCGAAGGTAGAACGTTCCTTCAGTTTATTGACAACGATGCTGTCGGATCAAAGGTTGTGCACAAAGCATTCCACTCTGAATATGAGACTCACCATCCAGATCAATGACGAATTGTGGACAGAAGAACGCGAGCTTCTCATAGATAGAGCTCTAGATATCTTCCTCTTCTGAAGTTTGTTGATGAAAGCTCCTCAGTAGGTAAGTATATCAGCCTATTAGTTATTACTGGCAATGCTGTAAAAAAGTAACTTTCATGGGGTTGCCAAACAAATGGGTCATACAGGGTGGTGATTGGCTCCAAACTGTTTGCTATTGCAGTCCTGGAGTGGAGGCCCAAATCTGTTACTGTAGATTTCCCTGGTATAAGATTCTAAATTTTGTCTAATAAGCATTTCCTCTTCACGCTGGCATATATAAAAAAATATATATATATTAAAAGTTCAAAGGGTTGTACTCGGTATATATGGAGGAAGAGGAGTGTTGTATACTTCACTATTCGTTGGAATGAACTTGCATGCATGTTTTTAAATTGATCAATGTTTAAAACGTATAACGCATGAAATGTCTACAATAATACGGAAGACCTTTCGAATATGAAATTTTACCATAAATAGCCGTCAATGTGACTGTCTTCTCTCTCTTTGAGCTCCATGGTCTCCCTGCACGTGTCACAAACCAATTCATAAAGAAGCCCTAGGCGACAGAGCCAACCTAAAAATGCTAGTGTTGGACTGTTCATCAAATCATTTAATTCCACAAGATTCATTTCTATCGACCGAAGATCACAATTTTACAGAGAATAAAGAGTTCAGAAATGGAAACCCCAGAAACACGAGATTTTTAAATACCACCGCGGGGTTCCGTAAAACAATGTAACAGGAAGCTAGTGCAATAGTAAACTACAACAGAATTACAAAAGTATCTATTCTTTTCAATTATTAAATTACAATTTCAAATAATAACCATCCTTATCTTAAATACAAGGGCAAAAATGATTTTGAGCGCAGTCGAAATAATACAACATCGAGTCATTTGTACTAAAAAATCGAGCCGCCTGTCATCTGCACCTTCAGAAGCGGGTAATAACCATTGAGCCAACTTTCGAGATCATATGTCAACTGTTTCCGTCATTTGCTTTGTTCTCTCGTCTCTGCGAACGTCTAAATGCAAATGCGAGAGTTGCGGGATGTGCAAAAACCCCTTCAGTGCCTAGCTATAGTAAGAAGAACAACATGAGCTCCAACGAATCAGGAGATAATTCAAGCGACGAGGCAAATGCGTTTTTGGAAACGCTAAGACATAGAACAGATCAATCAAACAGGACAAGATCTTGTCGCCAAAGGAGGACAGGCCGTGTTTGACCCCGCGTGGGGCGAGAATTTGTCATCCTAAGGCAAAGAGACAGAAGAATCTCATCAGTTCCCAGAGATAACAGGCTTTCGGAACTGATAACTGGTAGCAGAGTCGATCGCATCGAGTTCACGATCCAAGACTCGAGCGATGCAATCCTGGCTCTTCTGATGGCACATTTCGGATTTCTAAGGGACGAGCCCCGAGTGCCACAGAGATAGGTGATATCACATCGGACTGGTTTCATCCTTATGATCGGTTACTGATTTCCCTTTTATTTCAGCCACATTACAGTTTTAATTTATAGTTCGCGTTTGACAATTGATAACGTCTTAACAGTCACTGTTTTCTCTCGGGGCGCGTGCTCATAGCATGACATTGTTTGAAGAAAGATTTTTTGTCTTCATCGACTTCGGTATAACGTGCTTGAATTTGTAACGATGCAGATTATAGAGAAAACGTAACTTGCCAAACAAAACAATAAACAGATACTGTTACTGTTTGATTATAAACAGAGAAACCCAAACTACACTCGTTAAAATCTATCAAGGTTGTTTTGTAAAAAATCTCGGGAAAACTGTTTTGTTCCTGCCCAGAGATTGACACACGCCCACAGCGTGACCATCATGCAGGGATTATGAAACATGAAGTTTGGTTCTTATTAATCTTACTGCGAGGATGATGTCGGGATATTTCGTTTTTTACAAAACATAAGAATTTTAAAATTTTGAAGTGGATGGGCCTTTCCTTTTGCGGAGAACTAGCTAGATAAACAAGCTAGCTATTCGACACAGCTCCTTGACCAACCGGTTGTTGAAATGATTTAAAACAGATGTTACATAATTTTGAACATAAGAGGCAAGAGTAAGGTTTTAAGAATCATCCGGTAGACTCCTTATTAAAATATACGTTTTTTTATAAAAGCGAATGATAAAAACAATTTGCGCGCGTGCATACTCACAGTAAAAAATACAGACTGCAGACTAGGTATATACTGTAGTGCGAGTTTACAGACTGGGCATAAAATATGCAAAATGTCAATGAAATAATAGTCATTTAGTTCTTCACGTTTTAAATTTCAATAAAAGATTGTCTCGCGTTCATTCATTTCACAATTGATAATGAGCTACATTGGTGTGTCATTAGTCAGGTTGTGATAACCTGTGGCATGAGTGAGTAGCGGGAGCTTGTTGAAGGCGCAAATGTAACAACTGGTTCTAAATGTAACAAAGGTCCTAAATGTAACAACGCTTGGTCCTAAATGTAACAATTGCCCTAAATGTAACAAGACTTGCTCCTAAATGTAACAAATGCCCTAAATGTAACAACAGTTGGTCCTAAATGTAACAAATGCCCTAAATGTAACAACACTTGGTCCTAAATGTAACAAAGGCCCTAAATGTAACAAAGGCCCTAAATGTAACAACACTTGCTCCTAAATGTAACAAAGGCCCTAAATGTAACAACACTTGGTCCTAAATGTAACAAATGCCCTAAATGTAACAACAGTTGGTCCTAAATGTAACAACAGTTGGTCCTAAATGTAACAAATGCCCTAAATGTAACAACACTTGGTCCTAATTGTAACAAAGGCCCTAAATGTAACAACACTTGGTCCTAATTGTAACAAAGGCCCTAAATGTAACAACACTTGGTCCTAAATGTAACAAAGGCCCTAAATGTAACAACACTTGGTCCTAAATGTAACAAAGGCCCTAAATGTAACAACACTTTGTACTAAATGTAATAATTGTTAATTCAGATCAAAATTTGATCTTATAACATGAGACTGGGACAAACTTAGACCGGGACGAAAGTTAACATTTATTACAATGATATCTCACACCAATCTCAGATTTGCGTACATTTACATGCAAACCTCAGACCGGTCTCATGTAATCACGTTAAAGGAAACGTATGGAAACCGAACTGAACTCGTCCCAGTCTGAGTTCGTTCAGGTATCATGTAATCACTCCTAAGATTAAGAAGTCTTTCCCGCCCCACTACAGAAATGTGAATGAGCTTTTTTCAAATAAAAAAAAACGAGGACATCAACAAAAACACCAACTTTATTGTACCTGTACTGTTTTTGAAATTTTTATAGTTAGAAGCACATGAAGAATAAACTACAGTTTGAGAATCTAATGTCCCCTATAAATAAGCCCCATGGCTTGTATTGACATAGTGCTGTCCATGAGGAAAGTGTCCTAGGTACACAGTTCCAAGCGGAAAACCAGATGATGGCTCAAATACATGATTTGCCCCATCCCCGTACGCAGAAATGACTTGGACGTTAACGTTGAACACATTTGCAGCTGCAAACAGTGTTAATTGGTTCCCAAAAGATGTGTCTATAGCCATATGTTACATTTAGGACCAGTTGTTACATTTGTGCCTTCAACAGAGCTGTCAAACGCAGTGAGTGGTGTCCAAATGTAAATCAGGTCCTTGTATTAATCGATCTGGTAAATTATTATTTTTTTAATGTTATAGGTTATTCAGCTGTTTTGATTAATTACGAAACTGTTGTTTGTTCGGTGAAACTTAACTTTTCTCAAGTTGGTTAACTGGACAATGAGATTGGAGAGGGAAAAAGTCAGTAGAACTATGATCACGTGCTGAATTTACTTTATGCTATTAACGGATTTTTTCCTAATATGTATTTTATCCAGTCTGCGTCTAAAGTTTATATTTGGTATAAAACATAACAGTTTTCAAACGCGCCAAATTTGTTTATTTGCTTTAAAAATTAAATCCAGATGTTCAGCATATCTTTGTTTTTCATGTTAATAGTCCAGTCCAAAAATAAATGGATTCACGATCACAGGGCTTGTTAAGGTGGACCAAACCAAAAGAACAATGCCCTGTTCAAAATTCCATGTTTTAGACACGAAGTAGCCAGCACTTATGTACAACTAAGATCTTTTCCATCAAATATTCAAGCCATACATAATGTACTGAATAAGCAGCACTAAAGACTAACACAATTCGAAGTTAGACCATCATGTATGGTACGTTAAAGAAATACTTTACTGTTTTTACTTTCTTTTTTCTTCAATTCACTTTTTTTCTGCAGATCAGAGTTCCTCAAATCGACCGATAGCGGTAGCCGCTATGTTACTGTTTTTGCTGGGGAAGTACCCAATGGGTACAATCTGAGAAATGAAATACTAATTCGTTGTTATTACTCGCCGACGCATTCAATGGTTTTGGGGAAAACTATTTTCCGACTGCGCTATAGGAAGGGATCGAACTATTTTAAAATAACATTCAGGTCTATGGCAGTTTGTTTGCTAAAAACGAATTTTGCTTGAAGTTCAGATGAAGACATTGATGGAGAGACCATAAAATACTTTACGGATTATAAATTCGACAGACGTACAACTGGCTGGTCCAGTGGAGATAAGAGCAGAATCAAGGCAAAGTTGGAAACACTCGTGAAGATACAAGAAAGCGGGCTGCCCCCTCAAATGCCTCAGGAGGAAGGAGACTTGCAATTGATGGCTGGTGAAAGCGGCAAGTCGGGCTCAGCAGAAGTGGATAATGGTAGTGTTCTCGGGGCAGAAATTCCTGGCCTGTCAAAATCGTAAGTAAATTACCCATTGATTATTCATTTATTAGACATGGTCTCTAAGAGGAAAATAGCAAAATGCTTATTCCATCATATTCTTGTTAGTATATATATGTGAATGAAATATCAATTTTGCTTTTTATTAACCTCACATACAGTGACTTTTGGTATAGATTTGTAACTAGATAGTCTTGTTAATTGCTGTAAGTAATGCCATTTTTCATTAAATTAACAACCCAATTTGGGTTCTCCTGTGATCGCTAGCTTATAACTGCTGGATGAGACAAAAAATAGTTTTTTATTTTTGACTGTTATTAATCAGCTAAATATTCAGTTTAAGTATCGTTCTTATTGTTTTTAATCTATCATTCCTATAAAATGTAAACAACAAAATATCTTATTTACTGTATCGTATACTTTTATATGAGACTCTACTTGAGATCCCCATTCATCCTACTGGGAAGGAGATGATGGCAGATAACTTCCTCAAAGTTAACCCCTTTACAAGATTAAGCACTTCTATTTATATTGGAGTCATCTGAAAATGTCTTATCTCAATCAAATTGATTGTGCAGTTACTTTTTTTTGACCCTTCCCCCTTTGGTGCAATATGTTTTGATTAACCCCCCTTGACATTCCTTTTATTTCTTGAGCTTTCCCCCCTTCTCCATCAATATCTTCCAGTCCAACCCCAGCATTTATAATGACCAGTCCCTAATAGCACTCACAGTAGATAAAAGGTATTCACTGTGTTTGTCAACAGCGGACTTCCTTACTTCCACAACTTAGAACATACCGAAGTCAAATTGAGCAACCCCGGCCTCCACCAACTGAGGATGATGTGAAGGCAATTGAAGCTTTGGATGAACTTATGTCCAAGGAACCTGCTGAAACAGAGGTATAATAAGCCTTTGGATTGGATCAAACAGTTCCTTTGTCAATTTTTTTGAGATTGGATCTACATTTTACTTTTTTCCCGACTTGTACATGGTTCGTCCGAACACCCAAACCACCCAGTCTATGCTACAATGTAACAAGGATGAGTATAAAATATTTTTCCTTCTCAAATTTATTTTGACCAAACCTGATTTACAGAATTTTCTCAGTACAAAAAAAAAAGTTAAAAAAAGACCCTACATGTCTGGGTGTTATGGAATGATAAAAAACTGTAGCTTTCAGTTTTAATTTACCCCCTCAGGTGTACATGGTTCTATTTTGTTTGCAGATATGACAACGAGGATACAGTGGACAGTTCGAGGAAGATGTTTTGAATGTTATTGATGCATGCTAAACTTTTGTTTAATTATTTTATATAACTACTGGGACCTTTGTCAAATTTTATTTCCCTTCAATGCTTATAATGCTTATAAATATATAATACGCTAACATCTGTAAATAGCATTCTGTTCATTGTTGAAATTAAGATCTTTTGCAGATAAATGTTAAATGCTGCCAGTGGTACAACAGGCACATAGGCAGGGGAGTGCAAATGCTGGATACGCACAATGCACCCACAGGCCAAAAAACCAACCTGAAAATATGAATTTAATGCTAAACAACATGTGAGCTTGTGATAAAAATAGATAACAAATGCCATTTCTAATCTCTTGACCATTCCATATTCTCTTTTTATACCATGAAAACACAGTAAATGTAATCCAAGGAAACCAGAGTTCTTTCAAATTTTATTTGGGTGAGTTTATTGATCCTTTTTACATATTATAATTGAAATTATGTTTAAATTTTTTTGCCAATTAATATACAATGCATTTTGAGGATACAGCCTCTATATTGGTTTTGTTATCCCGATTGTAAATGGTAGCATTTACTGGAGAAAACGAAAAGGCAAATTCATCTTTATGAAATTACACTAGATAAGAGAGAAACTAATTTAATTACAAGAGGGACACATACCGTTCATGTAGGTTCCAGTTGTCCAAGATGAAATATGAGCGAGTTACAGTTAGGTGTAACAATGTCAAGAATGTACCTGCTTAATACTCAAACCTATTTTTAGTACATTGAGTCCACTCGCCGAGTACAGTAAAATTTCATCTCAACTAACCACATTATAGTAGATTGACAAAGACTTGAGAATTTTACTGGATCTAAGTTTTGAGACAATTCTAATATTAACACTCAGCCAAGTTCTGAACCTTCAAATTTTTCTTCCTGATTTAACAAGGCAAGACTAAAATATGTCACAAATTGTTGAGAAAATGCACTACTTAACATGTAACTCAGCTCTATTAAGAAATCTTGATAGCGATAAGCGTTTTGGTATTCTATAAAATTCAAAATTCGCTGACAAATCTTAACTTGTGGGCAAGAACCACAGACAAAACTTCTCTTTCCACTCTTGAATACTGATAATAAGTGGAGGTGGCAAGATGTACGGATTTTAAACAACCATAACCTCCCAACAATCAAATCGAATTATCACAGAGCAAACATATATAGAGAACTGATAGAAGGTTGAAATTGTATTTCATTTAAAAGAGAAAAACAAATGAACTGTCGAGAAACCAGACTATGACTTAACTAAATTTAAAACTTCATGAATATCAGTTTTCAGTAGAGCTTTCTTGAAGAATATGCACTGCCAGTTGAACTCTTACCCACGGTTCCAGTTCCAGTTCCTATTTCAGTTTATTATCAACTTAAACCTATAGGTATCAGTTAACACAAGGATACATGTAACCTAACTGTACTGTATCACAGCATAGATAATACAACAGTAACCAGTTATGACAGCTGCACTTTTAGCTTTTTATAATGTGTGAGTTGCCTTTGAACTGATCATGAACTGATTATGAATTGTTAAATAATAACATTCACATTTAAAACGAGCATTTAACTTTACTGATGACCTTGAATTTTAGCTAATGACAGTCAACAGGACAAATACCTTCAATGGGGAATAAGAAATACCGACTTCTGAAATTAAATGGCAACCCTCACTTTTCCTTCTTGGTAATGAAAAAGCAAACTCAAGGGTTAAGTGTTATAAAAAGTTGTAAAATTAAAGTTAGTACTAGCAAAATGTTGCGAACCAGTGTTAATTAACATGCCGAGCACTTATATATGTAAATATCTTGCACTGCATTGTAATTGTTTAACAATTGAAAATATTGTTGTAGATGTTGTAAAGGAACCACTGCATTTCAAACGACGCTAACAACACAGGCAGCTACAGGTACTGCGTTTCAAGAGTAGCGGTGAAAAGACTTCCGCTTTTGTGGGATATGAGGAGCGTTTAAACCCCATATTGTAATTGGAATATGTCAAACCTTTAGTATAGTACATGTATACCAATGTGAATCTAGGTATGGAATCTGCAGTTTATATTTGGACTCAGTTTTTCTCCATAAACTGATATATTAAATTTCACAAAATGTACCCCCATTTTTGAACATATTATATACTCAGCAAATTTGGAAGGTTTTCGGTCTTAACATGCAGTCCACATGCTCATATTCTAATAAACCAAAATGTTTAAACAACTGCAAAGCAAATACACACTACTAGCATATACTTTACTATATATGTAAAGAAAACGCTTAGGGGATTGTGTAGTTCCAGAAAATATCCTTACCCTTCCCCCGGAGGGTCACTAGAAACTCTAGTTGTAAGAACAACTCTTACATGATATCGCTGGCCCTGTTCAAAACACTTCTTTTCTTTGTGTAACTGTATCAGAAGTACTAGGTGCGTATAATTGTTTTCAGTGTTGGTTTATAAGGAATTTATGACTGTATGGTCTCGTTCCATGATAATGCAAAGAAGAGTTGAAGACAGTGGCTCCACCAGACAAACCATAGCAATAGATGATAGTCATCCAAAGTGAACAGCCTCTACTATTGAGCAGCTCAAGAAGGCTTATTCTAAAGCATCAACGTTAAGAACGTTTTATACCAGTAGATGTTTGCAAATAACCTACCATTTTCTGTAGCAACTTTGCTGTCTGGAAATAATGAAATGGACATCGAAGTATTCTTGGCCTTGGATAGCCCTCTGCATCTTCCTTCCTCTTAGTACAACCATCTGCAGAACTGCAAGGAACACTTGTAGTTCTGAGGCTGGTAAAGGTGTACAACCACGTGATAAGACTTATGTACCTGTTGGATGACTACCACAGGTCGGGCATGGCAAGCGTCATCCAACAAAGTCAAAAACGTCATTGCTTCTGACGTGGTATATGCCTCAACGTGTAGCCGGTATAAACCTACGAGAATTAAATGATGCTTTTGTGCAACGAATCAAGCCAACTGATTCTGGATCAAAAACACGGAAAAAAAACCCTGCGTCGTGAGGATGGAGTCAAGTCCACACTGTACAACCCTGTCCCAAAAATCACTAAAGAAATTCCTAATTATAGGGGAAAATAACAGAAAAAAGTAACTGTTTTGGAACTTGGACCCAACACCGAATACAATTTTTCTGTTGTAAAGAAACTAGCAGGGAAAGATTTGTTGTATGTGAAAGTGAAGGAAGGTTTTCAGTTTCTTTACACTGAGAGGAAAATTGAAGATCCAAATGATGAAGACTTGATGAAGTTTGCTTTTGAGGAAGAAGAGAGTCAGAGCAAGACTATTGCCATTGCTCTACCTGACAGTCCACCCCCAGCCAGTGAACCAGAAAAACTAACTTCCTCTGAAGCTAAGAATACCCTAACAGAAGTGAAGACAACACTACCAATGGAAATTTTAAAATCCTGGTTGTTGTTACCCATGGCCATGGTGGCACTTCACATGATACTAGTACCTATGATGCCTTGGTGAATGAAATCAACCAGAAGGCTCTCTGTGACATCTTGAGGTTTCTGCAAGAAAAAATAATTAAGGGGAGAGCCCTTGAGTGTTGACCGATGTAATGTATTAACAACAGTATTAGCCGAATTTGAAGATTATGGAACACTCGCACATAAGAGACTGTAACAGCAACAAGTCCCGAATTATTTCAGAAACTCACATTACCCCAAATCAGATCCTTATTTGCCTAATCTAATATTGCCATTACATAATTAAATATAATAATTATTTTTTTATTCTTTTAAATTTATCTGAGCCCTGCCTTGACCTCGACCTTGCCCTTTTAAATCTAAGAGAGAAAAGAGAACACCAAAACAGCATCCACAACTTGCCATATGGTTTTGTCCAACAATGGCCAGACAATAACCGTCAAAGACGGAGGGCCTAATACCAACATATGCAGTTTTTATTTGACAAAAATCGCTCTGCCGCAGCAGCTACGGTAATCGATGGTACCTGGACGGAACCTCCAAGAGGCTCCGATGTGACTTTCGAGGAAATGATCTCAGCTTGGCAACCCATCTTTGGAGGGCCTTCTGTGGCTGACCAGAGGTCTCCCCCTTCCGTGCGGCCTATTCTATGGTCTTTAGTCAATCCTATCACTTATGACGAAATCACCTTGGCCTTAAAAAGTGACTCAAAGACATCCGCTGGAAATGACGGCATTACATCAAAAGATCTGTTTAAGATCCCGCTTCCTGAATTAAAAAGTCACTTCAATCTGTGGTTACTCGCCAGTACTCAACCTTTAGATCTCTGCTTAGGTCGTGCTATCTTCATCCCTAAAGAGGGTGCAGAGCTCGATCCTCTCTGTAACAGGCCTATCACTGTCGTCTCGCAGATGATTAGATTATATCATAACATTTTAGAGAGGCGATGGGAAGTACAACTGCCGTTCAGTAAGGGTAAAAAAGGTTTCAGGCAAGGTGATGGAATAGCACAGCATATTATGACTAAGATCTGTCATTGACTCTGCTAAGAAAGATCTTTTTCCTTTACATCTGGTGTTTGTTGACGTTAAAAAGGCCTTTTACTCGGTCAGCCACAATTCCATCTTGTTGGCCCTCCGGAGGATGGGCATTCCACCTCCTCTCGTTAATTATGTGAAGGAACTCTACAGTAGGTCGGAAACCATCAGAGAGTACGGAGGTTCGCGAAGCGATCCGAACCAGGTGACACAAGGGGTCAAGCAAGGTGACCCGCTATCCCCGCTCATATTTAACTGTGTAATTGATTGGGCCCTAGCCGCCCTTGACCCCAATTTGGGGTTTAAATTTAATGGGATTAAATTGAACCCTCTGGCCTACGTCGATGATATTGTGCTGTTGTGTGCCACTAAACTGGGTCTCAAACAGCTTACATCTTGCTTAGAGACCCAGCTTTTGCTCTCTGGACTAAGAATCAACTCAGGTGTGAGAGGTAAATCGGCCTCTCTCTCTTACGCTATAGATGGCAACGCCAAGAGATGGGTGGTGGATGCCAGTGACTTTCTCAATGCTAATGGTGATGTGATTCCTGCACTCAGCTTTGTTGACGAGTACAAATATCTGGGCATCCAAATTAATGCGAGTGGTGCGAAAATAAGATCTTCACTTAATGACGAACTAGTGAAGGGACTGACCAATATCACTAGAGCTCCCTTAAAACCACAGCAGAGAATGGCCATCCTTTGCGATTTCCTTTTACCCAGATTCTTACATCAAATAGTCCTTGCACCAATTACGATCCAACATCTCAAATGGTATGACAATACTATACCAGCTCCTGTCCGCTCATGGCTTAAACTACCTAAGGATACTATTACAGCATTCTTCTATTCTAAAGTGTTGTGAAATGCAGCGGGTGTAACGCTGTCCAGAAGACTTCGACCTGCACGAAGAAATACGGCGTACACATCAACTTTTCCGTTGGAGACGACAGGATCTGGCTCACAGCATTCACAGAAATCATCGAGCGGATACTGGAGAAACACAGTGAGATTTATCCAGACAGCGAAGTAACCCTTAACTCTTCAGAGGACGGCATTTACGTGGCACTGTTGTCCCTGGAGCACATGCGGGTACAGTATGCTCGAGCCATAGAGATAAATGAAACTATTAGAACAGAACTTCAGTTGAAGAGGAATTACGATTTGCCGCGTTCTCATATTTTAGATCATGATTTTGTTGTTTTCTAAAAAAATTCAATTGAAAAACCACTGGAGAATCTTTTGAATGCTCGATGCAATCACATGAAATGGAACAATGAAACATTTTATGAGGATGTCTTTAAGAGCCAATGTCTGTAAATATCGAAATTCCGGCGCACGTAGCCAAATACCGATTTTTTCTTATTTAGCCCAAACAACATCTGTGGTGAGTTATTTTCATAAAAACACATTGAAAGTTACAACTGCGTTTAATTTTTTGAGAAATCGAAAGAAGTTTGAAACACAAGATTTTTCCGTCAGCGCGCTTGCGAGACTAGGGGAAAATTAGATGTTTTCTACTCCTTCGTTCTGACAAACGCGCGTTTATATTTTAATGTGCTTCACATACAAAACAATACAACTCTTCGACTTTGACAGGAGCTTGTTTATTTTAGAAAGGGTTGTATTAAAGGCAACTTTTTTACCGTTGCAATCAGACATGTTTGAGCCTGCGAACGGGCAAATACAGCGTCACATCGCAAGTCCCAAAAGCTAACTGGTACGTTCAATTGCAACATGAGGCTAGTACAGCCTTAAAGCAGATGATTTGAACTATATTGTGAGAAAATTACAAACGCGGCAATTGAAAACTGACCCGCTGAGAGACCAAAATATAACTGGCATTTTGAGACTGACACAGTCAGGCAGTTGGACGTCATTCTTCACGTGGCTCTCCCCGATTCGTAATTTATTTCACTAAAAATCAAAAGATTATCGAAACAAACGTTCTGCTAGCTTCCAACTTAAAAGTTGGTAGTTATGATGAGATAATATTTGCCAATAACTGGTGCAAAATTTTCGAAAACCCATTTTCCGGCAATCTGCATATGCGTTGAACTGAGTCTTTTTACTATACAGGAATAAGTATAAGCCGACTTTCCGCGACGAATTTGCAGTGCAAAGGAACAACTGGATATATTTTGATCGAACTGTTTCATTTTCAAACTAGTACGTGGTCGGAAATAAGTATTTCCGTCGACCGATTATCAGACAGACAGCAGTATACTTGAATTGGAACATCACGTTGGATCTCCTCACGGTAACTCATGGGGTATCTCAGGGATCTATTTTAGGCCCAATGCTATTCACACTCTATATGAACGACCTCCCCACGGTAACCAAGTTTAGTAACATCGAATCTTATGTGGACGATACCAAGATCTACCGCTCGTGTGCGTCAAACGATATCCACTCTTGTTTGCATCGAGTCACCCAAGACCTTGAAAGCATCGCTGCTTGGTGTTGCGCAAATCACCTGCTTATAA
>JANRMR010024898.1:2912-15088 GCA_025434825.1 Bergia sp. 'catenularis' | reverse complement strand
TATCCACTGCTATTCACCTCGACTTCGGAGAATAATTTAAATAATTTGACTTTTACAGTACTTGTATACTTCACAAATGTTAATGAGACTCTCCGACTCGCAGGCCGAAATCAAACGTCTGAAAACCGCAAATCGTGCGGCCAGTTACGAACGCAGGCTGTTGTTACTGCAGCAGGAAGAGATTGCTCGATTGCACATGAGCACAAAGAAGATCCGTAATCGTGTCAGCGAGGAAACGGTCACAGAACGACCAAAGGAAGAGTCCAAGTCAATCAGAAAGAAAAGAGCAGACTCCGAGGTAAGTTTCGATCTCACTTTTTGTTTAGCCGGGAGGGGTGGGTGGGTCATTTCTCAGAAACCAGGATTGATCCTCGTTTTGTGTGGTGCCATCATTCTCCATTTCGTATTTTGTGTGAAAAATAAGCTTCGCCGTCGACAGAATAATAATAATGATAATGATATCTTATCATTTCCGTTGCTATCATTATTATTGTTATTATTGTTGTTATTATGTCGACAGTGAAGCTTAATGATAATAATGAAAATAATAATAGTAATAATAATAGTAATAATAATAATAATAATAACAACAACGACAATTTCATAGTTAATATAGCGCCCTCTCTGGAGAACGTAGAATGCGCTTTACATGTTTATCTCAGCTACAAAAACAGTTTAATAATAGTATAGTCACAAAACTAAAAAGATAGTCACAAAACCAATAATATAGTCACAAAACTAATAATATAGTCGTAAAACTAATAATATAGTCACAGAACTAATAATATGGTCGTAAAACTAATAATATAGTCACAGAACTAAAAATATAGTCACAAAACCAATAATATAGTCCTAAGTCGTAAAACTAATAATATAGTCACAAAACTAATAATATAGTCGGAAATTAATAATATAGTCACAAAACTAAAAATATAGTCACAAAACCAATAATATAGTCACAAAACTAATAATATAGTCGTAAAACTAATAATATAGTCACAAAACTAATAATGTAGCCACAACACTAATAATATAGTCATAAAACTAATAATATAGTCACAAATCAAATAATATAGTCACAAAACCAATAATATAGTCACAAATCAAATAATATAGTCACAAAACTAATAATATAGTCATAAAACTAATAATATAGTCACAAATCAAATAATATAGTCACAAACTAATAATATAGTCATAAAACTAAGATCCAGAGAAAGGATATTACAAGTTTAGGAACCACAACATCTTCAGTTCTACTCACTTAAATAATGTTCATGTTACAGAAACAAATTTAAATACTTAGCAATAGTTACTAGTGAAATCAAATATGATGTTTCGTTGTTTATACCCATCTAGAAACAAGAAATTCAGGCCGATTAGAGGTCATTTAACAGAAGCTGTGCCGTTATTTTAGGAGAAAAAAGCAAAGATTTTTTCCGAGCCAAGTGGCTCATCAGGCCAGCGCTTATTTTGAGTTTCCGTGTTAGTGTCCCGACTCGTAATGTATCGCAGGTTAGCCCCCAGCTGGTACTCTTTTTACAGTTGAGTCGACTGGAACAAGTCGAGTTAAGTGCCTTGCTCAAGGACACAACACAATGATCAGGTCAGGTTTCGAACTCACAACCTTGAAGTTGCGAGTCAGAAAGGCTTACCACACGACCACTGCACTACTAACTATATTTTGGAGAGGTTGCGGATTAATGCTTTTTGAGGAGGGTTTGCAAAACTTAAGGGTTGCTGAAAGAGGGGTTTAGTAAGTTTCTGATGGAGGGATTATGGAAAAAATGGAGTCTTGAAACATTAAAAAACGCTTTAATAATAATATCAAAAGGTAACTAGCACTGAATAAAACTCTACT
The DNA here is from genome assembly GCA_025434825.1 of Bergia sp. 'catenularis'. Taxonomy (NCBI): domain Eukaryota; kingdom Metazoa; phylum Cnidaria; class Anthozoa; order Zoantharia; family Parazoanthidae; genus Bergia; species Bergia sp. 'catenularis'. Next base: position 13,227 of record JANRMR010024898.1, on the reverse strand, counting down.
GCCTTGTACAACTCCCACTACTAACATCTGTCTCTTAATAATGAAATTAATATTGAAATTATAGAAGATCAAATAAAAAATTAAAGTTTGTAGAAAAGCAAATAAATAAATTTATAAAATAAAAATTTATAGAAAAGCAGATGGAAAATTAAAATTTATAAAAATCTGTTGTTGCCTGTCTGCCTGATCAAAGTTGCACTTTTCTTAAATTTTTTATCACAGAACCGTTCGTGAAAGTCACTGCAATCACCCTCGGATAAATCATGAATAGCTCATTATCACAACAATGTTGTTATCCTGTTTCTCTTCCAAATTTTCTCAGTCTTCATTGAATCTGCAATGAAATTTAATTTGTGAATCCCTCTTAATATAACTACGCACGGATCATCTCAAACATAGTTTTGTCTCGACAAGTAGCAGTGTTTATAGTTTACATTAATTGATGTCTGGTTTGTTTTGATCGACAAAGGTAGGTTACAAGGCTGGCATTTCGAGCGTTTGCCCTTCATCAGAGCAAACGCAAGAAATGTAGGGAAATAGAGGAATTGATTTGAATTTATACGGATCGAAAAATCACAACAAACCGCGCAAAAATCTGTTTTAAAATGAAGTCAACTGAGAGTAGTTGTTCGATTCCTCTTAATTAAGTTTTATTTCTTGCCCAGTTTAACGAACGACAACGCAGGCGCAAACCACAAACCAAGCAAGCATGTACACGTAGTTTTTACTGTCTTTTATTTATTTATTTATTCATTTATTTATTTATTTTTATTTTTTATTGATTTACTTTAAAAAAACACTATACAAACTAATTACGACAATTTATGCAAAAAGAGAAAATGAACTAAAATAAGTAAATAAACTGAAAATTATTTGAAAAACATTTTGAGCATATACCATGATATACCATTAACAGCAGCAAGATGGTGGACTAGTTAAATTGTTATATGCAGAGCATTTGGGACAGACTATCTTATAAGTGTTGTCCGGGCAAAATGAGCTCATGCAATTAAATAATGTTTACATTGGACAAGCTTAAAACTAGGTACTGAACTGGAAGAACGGTTGCCTGGCGGGAGAGTATTCCACAGCTTACGGTTGCGATTAAAATAATAGTTTAGTTCTGCAGAGTGAGATAGAGATAACATAAAAACTGTATGATTAACCCCCCCCCCCCCTCCTCCTCCTCCTCTCTAATAAGCCCCCTTCTCTATTATCCTCCCCAATGAATGAACAAAACATTACGGAAGTTAACTGCTTTAAGCTGAAGAACATTTGCAAATGGCTTCAGCTTTTGCATGGAAAGACTTCTTTCAGAAAAACAATTTGAATTTGAGCTTTAGTTTAGTTGAGTTTCTCATAGAACATTTGGGACTGTTAATAAACACCGATACAAGCCACAGTTACAGTTACTTTGTATTCGTGTATTCGATCATGCAGGCATTTCAGAAGAAAACAAATTCAGCCTTAACCGTTAATTTCAGGTTTTAACTCATTTCCAAATTTGCAATAAGCCTCCCCTCTCCCCCATCCCTCCCTTCTGGAAGAACTGAATACCTTCTGCCCTTGTGTCGCTATTTTCAAGCAGGATTTATTTTGCTAATTTGGAATACACCTTAATCCGATTTTTAACTCCATAGCGACACCTCGGCTCTGCTCACTCCGACGGGATTCCAGAAGAATTAGCAGATAGATCACTTGAGAATTCAGCTGACCGCTCAGCTCGCAGTCGCAGTGGCCGCAGTCCGCCTAGTGACGTCATGAGAACGATCTCAAAAAGTTCGAGTATTCCCGAGGACATCTCGGATGCTCAGTCGCCTATCGCCACGCAAGCTGACAGCTCTTTTCCGACTTACGATGCCTCTGGAAAAATATCACGTCGCAAGCGATCGTTCTCCGACGGCGAAAGCGACGAGGGATCGATTAGCAGCGAGAAGCACTCGGTGACGAAAGCTTCGCCAACAGCTTCGGACAGAACGATTAGCAAACAACTGAAGAAACTTAAACAACTTGAGTCGGATGAAAGGTATTTATATTACTATTTATTGTTCAATTGGGAGGAAATTAGTAGCCCTTTGTTCCTGAACAAAGAATTCCCAGTGGGCATTCGACAATCGAAAACGCAACGCAGTGTTTAAAAAAAACGGTTCACAGTTCCCGATAATCATATGTGTTTGAATCAGTAAAATAAACTGAATTTCAAATCACAGATTGATTTTAAAAATTCAAGCAGATTACATCGGTAAACTTTTGGACTTTTTAATTTTTGTGTTAAGTAAAACATTATAAAGAACGGGCTATCCTAAAATTGCTCCAAGACTGTGTCATCAAGAGTAAGACTTTCCGGATATAGTTTATAAAGACGTTGTTTTCTGTGTAAGCACTTAACGAGCGCGGAATTCAAACTTAACTTTGTAAATAGGTAGAATTTAAAACAAAGAAATGTTATTGGATCTATATTTCACTTGGTGTTTTCACAGTCAGCTGATACTCATTGCTGGTGACGACAGTTCAGAGCGTTGTTGTTAAACGAAAACAATACCGCCTCTTTTGAAGTGGCTGTCAAATACATGTAGCTTGTTATCGCTGATTCATTCAGCGTTTTTTTAATTATTTTGAGCATCAGATATGTCGCAATTTTGGGGTTTTCTTCGTTAAATTTTTAACAGCAACTTGAGTTTAATGGGTGTTTTCAGTCTTTCTGGTCGGAATACGCAATATAGAGAACAATCCAGTCGAGATGCAATGCTCGCCCGTTGCGTTGTACAATAACTAGGATTTCATGCGGCTAAAAATAGTCATGTTTTCAAAACTCCAACTCCGCTTGGAATTGAGCACTTTACATTTCGAACCATAAAAAGTAAGCCATGGTCGAACTGACGATATTTCTTGTGACAGGGTTTAATGTTTTGGAGATTGAATTTGTGTTTGTTTTACAAATGAACCTATGTTAAAAATTCCGTCAGTTCTATTTTAAATATTGTGGTTTTATGTAATTATTAGTCTATATTTGCAATTGTCATACCGAGACATGGCCAACGGGTTCATTTGATTTTTTGCTGAAAGAATTTGTTTCTGAGAATTTAAGGAACGAGATAAACTGCTTAGACAACAAAACGGTTGAACAATAATGGACATTTTGACGACTTTTCTTTCTGCGAGAATTCTTTTACGGTAAGTGGCTGCTCTTTCGTTAATATCTTCGAAGAATATCGTAAAATCTCGTTTCATTCGGCGATGTAAATTCCGTAAACAGAAATCAGCTGTTTGACAGATGCCAAAAGTGCACTAAAACCAAAACCGTGACGAGATTCAAATAAATGGGTCTTTACCCGTTGAAACCTTAATAAACGATGATATCTTAAGATTAACTTTTTCGTCGTTTCACTGCAATTTCCGTGTTCTGTCATATATGTTACGAAATATTAAGAATAAAGATATTGTCAGTCGGTGTTAACTTTGTGACAATGACGTGACGATAATCGTTGGATTAAAGGTGTTCTATTAATTAAGAGTGCTGCAATCGACAGAATATTACCACGATAGCCGTACAGACTGATTCAGAAGTCATTACGGCCATTTCCTTTTACTTTAGAAATTTGCATTTGATATCATCTTGTAAAATGACGTCTCCGTGGTAGTTTGTTCATTTTGTGTTTAATTTGTTTCCTTGACCGTAGATAAATCTTTAAATTAAAAGCACAACCTCGACTGAGGCAGGGTATCTCGTTCTTGTAATTTTTTTAGCATCTGGAAACAAGCATGCAAACAAGCCAAAAAAAAGATCGCCACGTTTTTTGAGTATTTTGACTTGACCACCTGTTCCATTTCAAAAGGCTCTCAACAACCGGTATTCACATGTTGTACAGTTTTATTTTAAAACGAGGATAGAGTCTTTACGATTATTTTCAGGAGAATATAGTTAATAGAAGTTTTTATTTTTGCAGTTCTTGTCCTTGTCGAGGGCGATCGAATTTAGAAGCCGATCTATCGTTGTTCTTGTGTTGATAAAAATGTTCTCTACTTTTTAAGAAAGATTGTTTACACTATTCATTGTAAGATTTTGTAAATGTTTCGATTTTATGATAAATTTAAACACATTAATAGTATACGTCGAAGTCTATAAAGGAAATTGAATACACCTGTAATAGTCATGACAAGCTTGCGCTGTGTATTATTTATCAAGTTGTATTGGAACATATGATACTAGAAGGCCAGAGCCAGAAAATTGCTCAAAAAAGATATGACAATTGTTTAACTGTGGTACTGACTAGAATTAGAAATTGAGGGCTAATAATATCTGTGACAGCACTCACGAACCTTAAAGAACAACTGGTCGCACTCTTTACTTATAGAAACATAAAACAAAGAGAAACATTTAAGAAAGCAGACTCGAGTCAGTGTTCACGGGTAGTTACCTTAGTTGTCAGTTTTTACATTCAAACTTTTTTAATACGTACGTCTGTACCGTGAGTGAAAATTATTTTCAAGAGAAAATATGCAGTCCCAACACCCGGTCCAATATACCAAACTATTTTGTCTTGACCTACTCATCGACATGCATCGTAGCTACTCAACCATTTAATTTTCTGAACAGTTCAAGTAGTTGTTCATCGCTTTTATTAGTTTTATTAGGTTTAAGTGTTTGCAACAAAGATGCAATTAAATAGAAGAATTTTAACTTCCAATATCTCAAGTTACAGCGTAGCACGCGAATCGGCATCAGTGTGGCGGAGGCGGTGAGGAATTGATATTGCAGAGTTTTAGCTAAGGCGCGCGCGCACACGCACACACGCACACACGCACGCACGCACGCACACCCATGCACGCAGAGTTCGTAAATTACTCCGTGTGTACAAATACAGCCATACTGTGACACGTTTAGTGCTCCAAACTAACAGACCAACGAATTAAGAACCAACACTCAACGGAACAAGTAACGACACTCGCCGCTCGGTGCTTTTACCAGAGCTCAGATTGATCAGTCGCGATTCCATAGTCAGTCGTAATCTAAATTTGGTTTGGTCAAATTTATCAATGTGAAATTTATTTATTTTTATACTATTTCAAAATTGTTATTTTCCCTAATATTCATTCTCGGATTGTGCAGTGATGTGTTTTACAAATAAACTACTCGACGAAAACTTAAAATGTATGGAAATCAGTAAGCGCATCGATTACTTAAAGTGCCTTTTAGTTTTTAAATCCCTGAATGAACTTGCTCCAAAGTATATGAGAGACATGTTTACTTTCACAGAAGATATGCACTCAAAGCAAACTAGAGCCTCGTATAATCATAAACTAGATATTCCCAACAACAGTCACAGAAGATCGTTCAAATACACAGCTGCAAACTTATGGAATAATCTCGATACAGACATCATAAAATAACAAACTCTCCAGTCCTTTAGAGCAATATATATGAACTTTGTCCTAGGTTTCCAATTATAATTAACAAATGCGATTTTTTGGCCATTTTAATAGGGTAGATATTAGCTTATCTGCTCCATGAGACATTTCTATTGTATTATCTTAGCTAGTTTTAAATTTTACATGTGTATTTATATTGTAAATTTATCTCTCTTTTATAACTTGTACATTTTAGATTGTAGTTTTTTAGGTAGATAGGTATATTGTTTGAAGACAACATGTAAACCAAGCTATGGCTGACTGTTCTCACCTTCTTTAAATAAAGCTTTTATTATTATTATTATTATTATTATTATATCTGTATTTTTCTATCGACACGTTTTACAACCCTTTCATTTTTCACATCTTCGTTTTTCCTCCAAGTGTTTAATTACAGCTGGTTCATTTAAAGGGGTTGTTTCACGGTATGATTGCGCAGTTTTCCCATTGCTCGGCAAAAGATGTTGAAAATACAAAAATAATTTCCCCTACGCGCTACACACAATTGACTGTACTAAAAAAGACGGTGACTGGTACATGTACCCATAACTCCTAGCGCACGAAAAACCTTAAAATGCTCATAAAAACGTACAGAAAGGATCTAAAAACTTCAAACCTAGCATATAAAGTGTTGTTGGTGCATGGACAAGTTTCTCAAAACAATGGCCTTCCTCGTACACCTATTCGCTGCGTTAGGTTCGCAAATATACAGTCACCATGGATTGCATCAGCACTCATAGCTCTAATCCGATTCAAACGCTTTCGAAATTATGCCATACGTACTATCTTTGTTACGTTTACGGTAGAATGTGCTTGAATCCACCATATCGAAAAAGATGGCGGCTGTACATTTGACCACAATGCCTTGCGAACCTAATTTAGCGATAGCTGCACATGGAAGACCATTGTTGTGAGAAACTTGTCCATGCACTAACAACATTGTGTGTGCTAAGTTTGAAGTTTTTAGATTGTTTCTGTGCTTTTTTATAAGCGTTTTCAGGTTTTTCATGCGCTAGGAATTATGGGTGGATGTACCAGTCGCCATCTTTTTTTGTGCGGCCAATTAAGTATTGGCCCGTGGCATAAATGATTGACCAACGTAATACAGCGGCAAAATGCATCGACGCTTTACAATTCTGTTTGTTAATAGAGTTTCTTTGCCAAATAAAATCGCCTTCATTAGTATACTTTCAGCAAGAATTGAAGGCAATACTTTGGAAAGCAGCGTGTGTAAAGCAACCATAAAACTGTCCCTTTAAACTTTATAAAACGTTTAAGACAATTAATTGTTCACGTGATTTTTCGTTTGGCGACAGTTCAGCGCCTCAAGACTGTTTTACCAAATTGGAAACCAAGTTTGTCTTGAATTTGGAATAAATGTGACATGGTATTACGTAGAGGCAGCATTCGTCATGGAAATTAGAATTATTGACAATCGAAGAAAAAATGAAATTTAAATGTTATAAAGGCAACAAGTTGGAATATTTATTAATGAGTTATTATATACGAAAGGTGGGCGTTTCATCAGTCGAAATTCTTCCTATCATGTCGTGTGATTGTGATGTAAGTTTATTACTCTCATTTTAAGTATGCAGCGGTCTTGCAAGTGCCATAGGAAATTTTTGATCTTATGACTTGTATTCTCCTTCAAACAGACCCGCAGGCTGCAGCGGGTTGAGAACTCTATTTGAGTATTTCGGAAAACAGACAAATTTTGAGTTGTTACACGTATATTTAAACTTATTGACTTGTTTTTTTTTTCATTCATGGTTTAATGCGGATGACCGTGCAATTTTCTGTGATTGCTAAACATAATCGAAAATGCGGGCTGATGAAATTGTTTGTGATATCCGACTCGGAAAGGTAAATAGCCGCCCGTATCCAATTCAGTTTGGTTTCATATTTTTTTAATTCTCAAGACATACAAACACCGGCCTCCAAATAGTCTAAACTATATTAATTCCAGTGAGGCTTATTTCACATCCAAACTGTTTCGCTTATAAGATATTCTCTAGACTACCTCAAGTCAGTTTCATTTTTTGTGCGATCGGTTTTAATCTGAACCAGATAATTCTAGTCTAATTCGGAGGCAATTTTAGCCTATAATATTTTGGTGTCTTAGAGTTCTTAGAAATATTCTTAGCAATTAATCTATTCATTTACAACATAAGTCGTATGCGCTTACACTCGTTGAAAGTCACCCCGTTCTGCGACTATAAATATGAGTGTAAATTCACATTGAAAACGAGATACAGAAATCTAAAGAGTTTGGTTATCTGCCAGGAAACTCGAAAATCTGCTGACTTGTTGGAAATCGATTTCGTAATTTAGACCTTGGATTAATAATTAACATTTACATTTATCGAGTCGGTGAAAATTCAGAGAAAAAGGGAAGTAAACCTACTGCAACCTAAAAAATAGAATGAAAAAAATAGACATAATTGTTAAGGCAAATCCTCGAGTAAAAGTTAAGAGTAAAAAGAAGCATATATTTTGTTAATTTCGATTGAGTTATATTCGGCTGTAAAGATTTGCATTTACATTTAGCAAGTTGGTAAAAATCCAGAAAAAAGAGAAATATATTTCAACCTTCAAAGAACTAGAATGAAATAGAATAAAATAAAATAAGATAAAAATTAATATAGACGTCGAGTGTTACGGTAAATATAGGACTCGAAATTCTCGAGTAAAGGCTGGATTTAATAAATAGAAGCGTTTATTTTGTCAATTTGGATCAAGTTATGTTCGTCTCTAAATACTTACATTTACATCTATCGAGTCGGTAAAAGCCCAGAGGAAAAGAGAAATAAACTTATTGCAGTCGTCAAAAAATAGAATAAAATAAAATAAAAGTTAATGTAGACGTAATTGATAAGGCAACCAATATGTCGATATTCTTGATTAAAGGGCTGACTATAAAAAGAAGCGAATTTCGATTAAATTGTATTTGGCTGTAAACACTTGCATTTATATTTTTCGATTCGGTAAAAATCAAGATAAACATATTGCAGTCTACAAAAACTTATAAAATAAGATAAAAATTAATATAGACGTGAGTGTTGGCAATCAATATCTCAATATTCTCGAGTAAAAGCTGATTTTATAAATAAGAAGCTTCTGGTTGAAGTATTAAATCCACCCAAGTTGACAACACACTCTCTGTTTACTCCCAGCTAAACACTCTTTGCTTTTGTAATAACAGGAACTGTCAATACGATAACTCAACTTCCTCTCTCGTAAGGACCAAAAATCGTTCCATGATTTTGTTCCGTTTATTGTGAAGTTACTTTCACTTTGCCAGGCCTGTAGATTTTATTTTCACGATTTTCGAAAATGTTCTAAGTACTGTCGGTAATGAAAAATCTATCTATCAATTTTTGCTTCCTCAGCAAAGATCGACAGCTTTTGAGTAAGTTCGACATTCATTGAAACGTACTTGATTAAAAGTGCCCTCAAACACAAAGTCAAACCTCGCCAAATACAAATTTTGTTTAATTTAATTTTGACAATAGTTCATTCGTTGTTGACTTTCACCAAAATTTACAATTTAGAAGTGAATGTGACGATATTTTTTAAAAGGTAAGAAAAACCTCCACAGAATGTTCAACTAATATGCACTAAGCGTTGAGAATTTACCTGTGCGTGCCCACCAGGATAGCGTTGGCGAGAAAAACACAGAAATAGACATTTCGTCATCCTTGAATGATTTTCACCCTTTGGTTCTATTTAAATGGACATGAATATTTTATTTGTACTTGAACGGCGCAGTACATGTACATGGGTGAATTGTGTGATTACTTTTTTATGTTTTGATCAGGTTTTGTAATTCCGTTCCCGGCTCGACTTTACGCGACATGTGTTATAGCACGGAAGAAAGGGTCTTTTTGTGTTCACTGGCAAAAGTCGTGAACACAGTGAGAGCAATTTGGAGAGCGATCTACTGACTCTTCATGGCATTATTTTGTCTCCTTTGCTCTTGCTACAATTGGTAAGTTACATCAAGTGAATATATTAAGGCTTTTAATTTTGTCTTCTACAGCTGATGTGGTTTTCGCTTCGTGAGATACGCTGTTCGTATTTGAAATAAATTTGTATTTTAAAGTGAAAAAATATGGTGCTATTACTCGATAATTTTTGACGCACGGCCTGATTTTAAACGGGTGAGGTATTTTGATTTGAATTTCAATTTTATTTTCTAGTGAACAGAAGTTTTGCATTCTCTTCCGACTACTTGGTTGTCCTGGAAAAGTTTTCGCCCCAGTGAAGCTATCAAGTCACTGCTACCTTTCTAAAACGACCGCAGTGTTTCATCTCATTAATTAATAATCGATTTTTCTTGATATGATTGTTTATGCTTTGTATTCAAATATTATTCTAAGTTGCGACGGGTTCTTCATGTTAAACTGTTATTTAATTTCCGTTTTAGCCAATTTCTCATGCACTGGTAATTTCTCTTGTTGAAAACGAATTGTAAATATTTTACAATCTCATTACTTTGTGTTTTGAAATAAAAAAACTATAATAATTTGAACTATTCAAATTAGGTATCTTTATCTGATTTTGCAATTTTTTACGGCCCCAACAGCTGTAGAATTCAAAGCTGATGCAAATATATGAGACACCAAGGAAGCGGACGACAGGTTGTGTGATACTCTGTTTTGCATCTTACTTTTTAAATTAGTGAAGATAACGCCGACGGGTTTTGCCACATTTTTCTCAGAATCATTTCGCTGTTAAAGATTATGTTATTCCTTGCCGACATGACCTCGTGTAATGCATCCTAAGACAGTTTGCACTTGCAGGTTGTTCAAAATACCGCGATACCACCTGTTCTGGTTGTTAAGTTGTAATACAAATACTGATGTCAGTGACTGTTTCTGTCAATAGTCAACTGAAGAAAGCTGCT
>JANRMR010024787.1:0-15090 GCA_025434825.1 Bergia sp. 'catenularis' | reverse complement strand
TTATATAGCGCATTTTTCATGTAAATATGCTCAAATGCGCTTTACAAAGTGTGATACTCTACTTCCCAGCATGCTGGGACTCATTTTACCGACCTCGGAAGGATGGAAAGCTGAGTTAACTTTGGTGGAAAGAAGGTCACCGAAATGTTCAACCCTCGACGGGGGCCGGGGATTGAACCCGGCCGGGACCTCATACGAAGCAGTCTGAGATCTAACCGACTGCGCTAACTTTGCCATCTTCTGTGTAGGTGTTCAGCCGCGGATTTAGAGAAGGGTCGTTGGCACGTTTTCAAACGTTTTATAAGAAAAAAAAACACTGGAAAATACCTCCTTCGGAGCACCCCGGTAGTACCCCCCGGCCCCTTTTCCAAAATTTCTGGACCTGGTCCCAATTTCAACTGTCAAACATTGCATAAATACACTACATTTTAAAGTGTTTTATTAGGTATATAAAATTTTCAATCAATAATTAAAAATAACCAATTTTAAAACTAATAAATGAAACATAAACTATCTGATTTTTAGAACTGTTTTGTTTCAGGTAATTATAAATATTTTATAGTAACTTTGTCAAAGATGTTTAATCGTTAGCGTTGTCACTCAGAATAGCAATTTTAGCATATACCGAGCTAAAGAGTTTTGTCAGTCCAAAGACATGAAAAGCAGAAAAATGGCCAGACCTTTAAAGAATAATCGATGATATTTGCAGTCTCCTGATTCTTTGTGTTGTTTTTTTGTTTGTGCAATTAGTACGTGCACGAACTTGTCACCTGTTACTAAGTTAAAACTTTTGTTTTTAAGTTTTAAAGTATTACTGGGAAAACAGTTTATTTGTCCATTTATTGGGGTGTTCATCAGCTGGAAGTTCTTAAACGTTCGACCATCTTACTTTCACTATAAATATGTTTGTGTAAACATAGATCGACTTTTGATTGTGCTAAAGGGTGCTCAGTAGAAAAAGAACCGTATCTGATAGTTACGTTCTTTACTAGTTTGGATGGAATAGCTAGCAAATACCGCGGGAACTAACTTATTGTTAAACTTAAACATAAAAAATAAATATCTCCATGTTGAAACTGGTATGCCAGTTTTATACAAAGGAAACTTGGCGAGGAAAAACTTGTTACGTTTCTAGCCTCACGCACGGGTAAATACAACTATAATATATTAAAAACTTGCTCGGATGAGCCAATTCTTATAGTTTTGCTTTTGCAGCTGCAACCAAGAACAATACTGAATGCGTTGCTACACAGCCAGAAGGTATGGGAAACATTATTTCAAATACAGTTTTATCAAGTGACGTCACATTTCCATGTCACACGTGTTTTGAGCTTTCCTCAAAAACATTTCAATTTGGAATGACCTTTGCCGTAGTTCAATATAAATGCAACAAGTTTCCTTAAAAAAGGCGGTTCATATGATAATGGAACTGGGTTTTATATGACAATCTCTACCCTCAGCTACTCTGGACGTTATAACTTGATGGTCTTACAAAAGTTGAAACCTGCATCATTTTAGCTATCGGCATCTTTTAAAAAAGAAATTATGTTTGTTTACGGTTCTAGAGGCACATTCGACATCAAAACAGAAAAAACCACGAAGAAAGACAAAGTTACTGAGGGCTACAAGAGCTGGTAAGCAGTTTATTTTCATTTTCTAATAGAGTATAATTATCAATACTTATTTTATTATATCAAAATTAAAGTGGCTGTTTCACGGCTGTGCGCATGCTCAAGGATTTATTGACGAAAAACTTGTTTCAAGCTAAACTATCTCTGAACAGGCACTGCTCAGATACCATTCTAATTTTTTTTCAAGATTAATGGATGGATGGATGGCCTGTTTTAGGTGGCGATTAAGTTGGATTGTAGTTATCAATATTTATGTTCAGGGCTGGAACACAAATATATCAATTGCTTTAGAAAGCTTAAAACTTTGACTGAAGTGATCGATTACTGCCTTTTTAGTGAACTAAGAGATTTTCTTTTGAAATTATTCAGATAAATAAAAAAAGTTTAACTTCTGAGAAAGAGAAAACGTATTGAGTCAGCCATGAAACAGCCCCTTTAAGTTCACTGGGTCCCTGTGCATAAGAAAACTTCCGATAGTGAAGTTTTAGTAGAAACGTGTAAATAGAATATAAAATAAGAAAGAATATAAATGCATCGACGAGTAAGCTAAATAGGTGAATGGTTTGATCAACAAAAGCAGATATGGTATGTTTTTTGTCATAACGATGAGTGTAAAGTTGATTTTCAAGCGTTAGCCCTTCGTCAGAGCAAACTTTGCATGTATTGCATGTGTGGCTTGATTGATAAAGGCAGATATGGCGTGTTACGCTAATGTTTTTAATATTACACTATAGCCCTTCGTCAGAAACGTCAGCTTTCCACCTAACCTTATCCTTGCCAAAAAAAGTAAGGGAATTTGCTAGTGACAGACCCGAGCTTATCTTCTGGTTTAGAGATACAGGGTATGTTACACAGATTATCGAACGATTACAGTAGCACCTTCATTGCAAAGACTTTTCGACTCAGACAAAATTGTTTTTACAATTTTTGAGATTCCGTTTTATAATTATGTTTCACATATGCGAACATTGGTTTGCCATTAAGAACACCAGAGGTTCTGCTTGACAATTTTACTCGCCATTCAATAGCCCTTGCTCCCATCTTTTGAGGACTTTAAGTTTTAACTTTCATCAAGTGTATAGTTTTGATTTGCTGTTGCTGCAGATTACAATGACTACAGATGCACTTTTAAAATGTTAAGAGCCTCGACTTGATGTTGATTATAGCAGAAGTCCATTTCTCGAGCATCCAGGGCGGGGGATAACACTTGACCAACTGAAGTAGTCCGCTCAGTCAGCGGACTACTTCAGTTGGTCAAGTGCTCTCCCCCACCCCTGAACAATGCACAGAGCTGTGAAAAGCTAATATCACCACCACTCTTAACAAATGAATCTGTAGTCACTGCAATCAGCGGCGACTGCAAATACGAAACTGGACTATTGCTTTTGTGAAATATGTTTTGTGTTATTTTGTATGTGTGGACAAAATAAACCTCTGAAGAGAAGACACCAGGAAAGGTAAATGAAAATGAACCAAAACAGTCAGAAGAGTTGGAACCCAACACTGCAGGCTCCCTAAACCGTCCTCAAGATAAACCAATCTCTGACTTGGCAAATACAGAACCAGTTATCTTCCAAGTTTGTAATCACTTTCTTGCTCACAATATCTACAAATCTCCGAACTCTTGTTCGAATGTGGTTAAAGCATGCAAAGATTGCAGATCTAGGCGTGAGACGAAGAAAGCGTTTTGGAAAAAAACAAAGTCCAGATGGCAAGTAATCCGACCCTGTCCGAAAGACGTATATGCTGACTTCAAGCTATGCAGGCAATATATGGCTTTTCGCCCTTGTTTCAAGACCCCTTGCACATATGCACATGGAGAGGTCGAGAGAAAGGTCTGGACTGAAGAAAGGGAAGCAGGTTGGAATAAATAGATTTACATCATCTTTTTCTTGGTTGTTTTGTTATCTTTTAACTATACCACACATCACCTTGGCGCTAAAGCTACTGTAAAGCATATAAATGGTGTTAGACAGCTTACTGGGAATGCCATGTGTCTAAGTAATCGCATGCACTGACTACGTTCCGTATTTCCAGCTTTGCTCTAATAGATGTCTAATATGTGGTTACTTTGTAAACAAGGGCTTAGTTTAATTTAACTTAATTCAATTTAGTTAGTTTAGTTTATGTTTAATTTTATTTAATTTGATTTCATTTAATTTGATTTAATCCCTTTTTACTGCATATATACATAAATGATTGCTAACCCTATTTGTACCGGGCCTTTTTGACCTCACAGAAACCGGGGGGTATTGAAACTTTGCAGGATCATAATTGCTTTGCATTTGTTTTTGATGGTGAACTTGTCTAACTATGGATGACGTCATAAAATGACGTAATATGAAACCTTTTTGCTTGTTGGATGGGTTAGAATAAATAAGAAGGTATTTACAAAAAGTATCAGACAAAAAGTGATGTAGTGGAGAAGGAAGAGAAAGACCATGAAGAACCATACCGTGCTATTTCACCCAATTTGATAGTGAAATGTATACTTTGTGGTGTTCTTTGAATCAAAGGTCGAACTAACAGACGAACTCCGACACCAGAGATCCCAGAGAACTGGTTTGAAGACGGTGAAACTCAATTTGTCATACCCGATCTTGAACACTGGCAGAGACAGTTCACAGGGAGTCACAGACCTCCACAGAAGATCGTGGACGGAGGAAAATACCTTCTTTGTAACTAGTTAGTATACACGTCTTGTTTACAAGCAAAACTTAAATCTAGTGATCTCGAAAAAAGTGAGAATCGATCAACAACATTTATTTATTTCAACATTTTGTACATATACAAAGATATAAAAAACCAATAACTTAGAATTGACAGGAGTTAGTAGTTGAGCATCCGAATTAACTACAGAAACTGATTGAGTCAGGTGTTTGTTATATTCGAAAATATAATGCTTTTGGTCAGAAAAAGAAGACAAATTAATGTGTTCCGTGCTCTTCGTGAACACCAGGATTTTAAATTTTCCTGATACATTTTGGTCAATTGTTATTATTCGCGTGCTTCGTCACACACACACACACACACACACACACGACAAATATATATATTTGTCGTTGTAACAAAATTCTTTGTGCGTTCAAAACCGGCAAAATATCGTTTGTCATGATCCAGAGAGCGTTTCAGAATCAACCTGAAGCACCCCAGAACCCCTCTTGCTATCAAAACCATTATATTAAAGTAATGAGAAAGTAACATGTGTAACTCCAGACAATAATGTAACTCGGAATGTCGCAGTACATCATTCCGTTTTATGTCATTGTCAAGGTTCAAGCACAACGCTCTTTTAATGCTTTAATAAATAATTGTTGGACAGGGTGAGCAATTCCGGATGCAAATAGAAAAACCAGCAGTTGCATGGAATATGTCGCGTACGCCTTTGAATTAAATACTCCCAACTTTTCAGCAAAAATACTCATAAGAACCACAAGGAAATCTGCCAATGGTCTTACTCTCAATGTTCATAAAACTAAAACTGTAACCTGTCAAAAAAGTTACTATACTTGAGTAACAAGAAAATGGAACACTCTCCCTTCCGAGATCCGATCCTATCTACAACCTTAACCATGCAATACCCTTAAAGACACTGTACAGGCACTACAACTAACTCACCACTCTCATCTATGACCCAGACAACTCTATATCCGTTTCGACACGGTTGTGATTTGTTTTACAGCGCCAAGCGCTATTCCCTTTGAAGTTTTCTTCTGTTACCTTTTACCTTATTGTTTTCTTGCAAATGTCAGTTCCTAAAGGTGGCGGCGATCGTATCACATGGTAGCTTTGTTTTTTGAGGCCTGACAGATTTGCAAGCTTTGGCAGTAATGACTTCTTATCATAAGCTTTTTGTGACCATTAAAGACATAGAAACTGTTTGAATATAACGATACTTGTTATCATATGTGCCAACCAGCTGGTATCTATTGGTTGTTGGAACGAAGCAGTCTTTTCAAATCGTGGTCGGCACATTTGCATCACAAAAGTAACACATGTAGTAATGTTTACAAACACCAAGTATCGCTATATCATATAACAAATACCTGCAGCAAAAACGTACGTTTAACATGTCAAGTACTTCCATTTTCACATCCAAAGAAACAAACTGGTCGAACGTCGAAGTTCTTGCTTGTGTAACGCCACTCTGTGATATATTTTCTTTAAAAATAGCCAATCACAGCGTGTGTTATATCGCATTTTTTTAAAAGTGGGACTATAAGATAATTTTATAATAAGACTCTTATCATTATTTCTACCTTTTTGTCTTCCATTGTACTTCCTCTTGGTTGTATGATATGATTCAGCTGGAAGAGCAGAAGATTCTGTTTTCATGGCACTAAATGCCCTTATGCTCACGGAGAACAAGAACTGAAAGAATGGAAAGATCATTACAAGAAAATGACAAAACCAGTTGACATCAGAGAGAAAGAAACGACAGCCTCCTCTTCCAAATGTGAAGACAAAAAAAGCAGTAGAAAGGCAAAGTGGGAAGGAAACAGAGAAATAGAGAGTAAACCAAAGACATTGGTTAACGAGAACACAAGGAAAAGGCGAAGTTACAAGGTATAGTATTTTAGTATAACATTTACAAAAAGGAGAAAAAAAACTGAGAGAAAAAAAAACTAGACAGTCAAGTAGGTTTCGAACGTAGTTTGACAAGTTGTTTTTGATTTGTTTTCTAATCAGCCGGAGTATCTAGTAGGCAGAAAAGAATCGCCACACAGAAATTATATTAAAAGAAACTAACTATGCATGTTATTAATACGAATTTCAAAAAACCGCGTTAATTTCATGCAATTTAATTAAGTCATTGCTGATTAAAATCAGTTTTAGAGCATATTTGTTTTAATACATCTTTATTTTGAGCAAAGTTATATGTCATCTATCTCTCCATCAGAGTCAGTTTGCACATCGTCGTTCAATATTGATTTTAATAAAATGTCCTTTGATTCGTCAGTGTAACGATCGTTATCTCCATACAGCGCATTTCTTCTACTTTCCTAAGGTTTATCGGTATTAAACCTCGAGTTCTGTTGTTGGAATCTAATTTCGTTGACTATATAGCGCAGAGTTATCTACATGTATTTAGTTTGCTCTGACGATGGGCTAACGCTGGAAACGTCATCTTTCCACCCAACCCTACGTACAGTGAAAAACATATATAAACTTTTGTTAATTAAAACACACATGAAGTACATGTACAATTTTCTCTTACGAAGGGATAATGCTCAAAGCATCGACGCTTGTTTACTTTAGATCAAACCTTACGACAAAAAAAAACAACAAAAAAAAACATCTCATCCCTTGTTGATCAAACCATATATTTAGCTAGCTTACCAACGCAGAAAACCAGAATTTTTCAGAAATGTCTTCTAATATTCTGTTTAGTTAGTTTGAGGGTCATGCTTAGAAATAATAGCAATGAACGCATCTGGAAACTAATTAAGTGTTATCTTAAAACAGATGAAGGATCTAATAGACAAAAAAGATGGGGTAGTGATTACAGTGCAACCTGATAAAACCAATGTTAAAATAGTAAGCCGTCCTGGTTGTGAAGAAGCTTGTACCTATGAATGGAAAATAACAATGGAATATGAGGTAAGCAAAACTGACTTGCATTTGTTATGTATTATATGTATCTGCATGTAATAATGTAACGATCATACATAGCGAGATGGAGGGAATGGGAGGGGGGGGAGGGGGTGGTTCGGCAGTCCTGTCGGTCCTTCCCTTCCCGTCTATGACGATCAGCTAACCCTTTATTCTGAACTGCTCTCTCAGACTTTCGCGTAAGTTGTTCTCATTATGTATTTTCTTTTTTATCGTATGTCTTGTGTTTTATTTTGTACTTCAATTACGATTGCATTTGTTTCTAATCTTAAAATATCTAAAGGCAATTTTAAACATTAGAGGAACTGGGGCGAAGCATGTTCACGTTTTAGTGTTTTTTTTCTTCAGCTCCTCGGTGATATGTGTCAAAATAAAGCATATTTATTATTATTATTTATCATCATCATCATCATCATCATTACTATCGTTATCGTTATCGTTATCGCTCTCGTTACCATTACCTTTACCACTAACATCACCATTATTATTATTACTATTACCAATACCATTACTATTATCATTATCATTATCATTATCACTATCGTTATCGTTATCCTTGTCGTTGTCCTTATCATTATCATGCATTATCATTATCATTACCACTATCATTACCATTATCACATTATCTTTATCGTTATCGTATTTATTATTATTATTACTATCATTATTTTTATTGTTATTATTATTATTATTATTATTATTATAAGGCTATGAAAGTGGGACATCTCCAACACCTGAGCCTGGAACACTTTGACCATAGAAGCTATTGCATCTCCAGTATATCTATGAAAAGTTCATCCCTGACAGCCTTTTACTCACTAAATGATAGAGCCTACACTCTGCCACAGCTTCCCATCTTCGAGTCACAAGAAAAAATGACAGCTGAAATCACAATCTCGTTCTGTGCCAAAACGTTCGGAAATTTTTCTCAGTGTGTCGTATTTGACTTTGGTGGCGCTCCTTACTTGCAGTTGAAGCTGCATGTGGATGTGGGTATTGAATCGTTTCTGAACAAAGTCGAGACATACCGACAGAGACTAAAGATCAACTGGCCATTGTGGGATGAATGTACCATGAAAATTGTAAAATTCAAGCCACTACCACCTGATTATTCAGTAGACGAGAAACTGGTAAGAAGGTATGATCTCCCCAAACGAACAGAGGTCATATTTCCCTCATCGCTTCTGGATGGAGGACAGGGATTGAGTCCGAAAAACTACAAACGTTCCATGCACTGCCTCTTGTTCGTAGAAGAACATTTTATGCGCAAACAATTGGGAAGGCAAGTTTGTTAATTATATTACATTATATTACATTACATTATATTATATTATATTATATTATATACTTTTAGTTTCTTGACACAGTTATATTTGCTTAGTGGTTTGAAGAATGCCAGTCGTAGTTGAATGTACTTAAAATGTTTCACGTTATATTACAAAAAGTAGATACGTTTTTGTAAATTTCTGACTGTAATTGATAATCATATTCACAGCGGTAGCTAATGGCCGGGTTACCTTCCTCTGAATTTGTAAATAAATTGGGGTTTTCGTCGCAGATTTCTGTTGCAGAATATAATTAGACTTTTTGACTGGAGTGGTATGCTGCTGCCCACTTTGGGTATAAAAACGTGGAAAGGTTATTTAACTTATCTATTAAAGAAAGTGTGCACACTCGGTTAGGGTGCACTGCAGTTTTAACATTCGAATCTTGTGTTCCTTCGGCATCGATAAAACGTCTTTTCCTTAAGAAATATGAGCGCGTTTAATTAATTTTCATTCTTGCTTTGTTCATCGTTATTTACAATTTAATTCGAAAACTGGAAGTACTTGGAAGGATTGAATAGCGACAAGCTCCAACCAGCTATACGAGGCAGTTAAATAAGAGGTGTCAAACCAAATCGACCAAAACTGTTTTCTAATTGCATTCGATAAATATCATATATAAATATAATTCATTAGTTGTACCACTTACTTAGGATTGTTTTAAAATTAAAGGGTAATGAATGAAACTATATTCTGTTCCATAGTTGCGCTATGACCTACCATTGCTCTTCAGATAAATACCTTTAGGTATTTCATGAAGAGGGCCTTAAGTCGATCGCCTTAAGCCGCGCGAAGTCACCTAAAGTCACTTTGAAGTTGCCTTAAGTTGCTGTAAGTCGCGGTCAGTTTTTGACTAGTTTTTCCTTAACACGCCTTAAGTTGCCTTAAGTCGTATTATGTCATACTAAGTCGCAGTTAGTTTTTTCCTTTAAATCGCCTTAAGTCGCGTTAGGTCGCCCTCATTTCCAGCGATTTAAGAACCCGGAGTAAGTTTATGAAGATAGTTATGTTATCTAATTCTTATCTCATTCATCTCTTTACTAACTCTTAAGCAATTCTCCCATTTTTAGATTCAACGTAAACAAAGCAAAGATGAAACTTTCGAACTCGATTTCGAGATCATTGGGCGCCACAGAGTACAGCAAGAAGGGAGAGCTGTTTGGAGAGATTACGGTACCCATCCCAATTACCCCGGATGATGCCTCAGGCCGTTTGTTAATTCGCAACGCCAGCGGAGGACACGTTCTTCTCCAACCGTGCAATTCCGACCAGAAAACAGTGCACGAAGCTCTCATAAAGTTGCTTGATTATGACAAAGTATTTGTTACATTGTCACAACAGTTTTGTTCATCGATTGGGCTCAGTAACAACAGCGTTTTGGAAGTGGATGTCCAGTTCCAAATCAACAGAACACCTCTGTGTGAGATGCACGATGCGATTGATAGACTCGGACCCGAGCATGCGCGCATTTTGTTTCCGACGATGTACAACCAACATCAACAGGGGGAGGTAAATATCATACGTGTATAGAGCGAATTATATTTGACCTTTAAACAAAAACAAGCAAACCGAACGCCAACCAAATTTCTTGCCGAGTTTTAATTGGCGAACGCGTATACCATCTTATTGGATTTTGGAACGTGTTCACTTGACGCTATGTTTCAATCTTGATTTGTCGAGCGAACAAGATTCTGTGCACAGCCAACAACGTTTCGTTTCAACCTGAGACTATGAACGAACAGTTACAGTTTGTAAGTCTTTGTAACCGGACAAACGAACAGTTTGACTAAAACCACTGAAGTGTTGCTGTTTTTGTCTTTCTTGACATTGGAAGATGAAACAAATAATAAATGTGTAGCGAATGAGTTTCAAAGTCAAGCAAGAATCGCTCTAATGTGTACGCCTATCTGTTTTATGTTGTCGAGAAGTTAGCTTGTTTGACTCGTAACCTAAAAGTTATAAGTTCAAACCTCGGCTTGACCACTGTGATGTGTTGTCCTTCAGCAAGGCACTATACTTGAACTTGCTTCACTGGACTCAGCTAAATGTGTCAGCATGCTGGGGTAAAGTTTGGTAAAGGAGTAGCGCCCTCACCTACCGTTAAGGTGGTAGCTAAAGAAAGGGGAGCCTTCGGGGTCTCCTTGGACTACAGGCGACAACCTTAATTTACTTTTTAAAAATAGCATACGTACAATTTCGCTTTTGTTCATTTTGTGGTTTTGATTGTGGTGTTCCCAGATCTACCCACAGCTCTGGTGCTCGGTGCTGTCTCTCTAAAGGCTATTTTATTGCTCCAAAAATTGTAACTTGTTTTCTGTGCTAATGTTGTTACAATTTTTAAATGTATACAGAGCAAATTCTACCGATCGACAAAATGTCTTTAAAAACAATAATGTTCCCTATTAACAAGGATTTTCATGCAGTAAAGGTTATTTCAACATTGCCTATCTTTTTCACAAAAAAGTAAGGTATTTTCTTTTTTCCAGGTTGCGTTGAGGTGGATTCTCAAAAAGAATCTCAACGATGATCAAAAAACTGCAATCAAAGCAATTGTGGTGAAGTCTTCCAAATCTGCACCGCTTTTGATATGCGGCTCATTTGGAACAGGGAAGACATATACTCTGAGTCAGGCTATTCGTCAGTTGATCCTGGACACCAACAACCGAGTGCTGCTCTGTACACACACCAACACTGCTGCCGATCTGCACGTGAAACTCTTGGATGAATACTTGAAGGAGGAAAATGGCATCCAAGCTTGCAGACCACTTAGAATCTGTGCTCCTATTCGCAGAGTGCAGACGATTCCTCAAGAGATTAGGGAATATTGCGTTATTAAGGACAATGCCTTTGTTCTACCAACGCAGGAAGACATTTTCAAGCACCGAGTGATTATTACAACATTGAGTATGTCACGGGCGCTCTACGACAAGGGATTTCATCGAGAGTTCTTCACGCATATTCTGATCGACGAAGCTGCGCAAGCGTTGGAGCAGGAGACATTGATTCCGCTGACACTAGCTGGGAACACAACCAAGATTGTTTTCACGGGAGACCAAATGCAGGTACGAAGTAAACAAACTCCACTTACTTAAATCCAGTCTTTGATAAAAAATGAAGTGTGAAATGATAAAAATAGTTAAAACGGACGATTAAAATACTAAACCGTTTCTCTAGGCGGATTTCAATTGACGTAATGCTTACAAACAAATGTTTCAAATTCAACACCTTCGAGACATGAAACAAAGAAACCTTTGTCTCAAACAGCTAATCAAGAGCTGGTATAGACTCAATAATAACAATAACTGAAATCCACCTATAGAATAAAATGTCTGTAAACTTTTTGGTATATGACAGATCGGTTTTCACTCTTTTCGTATAGTTTTCATCGTAACCGCTGATCGCCGCAGCAACTTTTATAAAAGCGGATGTGTGAAATGGAACTTATCTTCCAAGGAAAATAATCAATTTATTTGACATGTGGCTTGATCAGTTATTCCCAGATCCCCACCGGAAAGTTCTTCGCCCCAAAAGAAGTATTTTTCTAAACGGAGATCCAAAAAAAGGCCTCGTCTGTCATGATGGCAGATAAGAGAAGTTATGATTTACAACTTGGATTAAAATAAAGCAGCCTCCTCTTTATCGTGAGAGCGGAGAAAATACGCCAAATGTGGGTCAGAGTTATTTGTCCTGGCAAACAAATCATGCAACAAAATGAACCTCGGCCATTTTTATAGAATCATAGCCGCATAAGTGGGTTTTAAGGAATCCCACTTCAAGTCATATAAAGAAAACCTGTATTATAGCGAGTAAAACTGGGAGACTTTGTAGAAATTTACAAAATTGCATTTTCAAAAGAAGTTGGTTTGTGTTGTTGTCAAACTACGTGTACTTAAAACTTTTTCTTTTCCGTTTTTCATTTTCGGAAACGTATGTTTTCCGGTATGTTGCAATTGAATGCTATTTTGGGGTGAAATGGTAACAAATAGAGAGTCTACGTTATAATTATCCTTAACAAACAATGTAAATTGCTATGTTAAATCCATGAAGCCCATGCAGATATGATGAGCATAGTTATATTTATCCCATCACTTGGCGCTTAAGTTAGTATCACTGTTAGTGGTCTTCATTGTTGTGTTATTAACTAAAAGATTATGTTCGTTTCAGATGAGTCCAGACGTATTCTCAGATGAGGCCAAGAAACTCGGACTGCAGACATCGCTTACTGAAAGACTTATCTTTCGTTATAAGGAGGTAAACTCGACGTTGTGGGACAGAAACGTTATGGTCCTGACAAAGAATTACAGATCGCATCCGGATATTCTTCAATTCCCATCTGACATCTTCTATGACAACTTACTCGTTGCCGCAAGTAACCCAACACAACCTAGACATCCAAAGATTCCCCCACTAGCATTCTATTCTGCAACGGGACAAGAAGAGTTTGAAAATAACCTGGGTTCTTACAGGAACATTCCAGAAGCCGAAGAAGTTGTCAGACAAGTACAAGAACTGGCAGAGAACTGGCCTTTGGAATGGAGAACTTACTCTCCAGAGGAGATCTGTGTTATTGCGCCGTATTACTATCAGGTACAAAACCCGCAGAGTGTTTTTATTGTAACTGTTGGCAACAGACCTAAGTTTTGCAATAAATGTTTAAAAGCATTCTTTTACTTTGCTATTACTAATCACGGCCTGGATGATTTTTACGTAATATGATTTTAGTTTACTGTACTGTGTTTGTTATTTTTATTACTATTATTATTATTGTTATTCTATAGACCAATAGCAACTGCTTTGCGTTTTGAAGACATTTAATTTTGGTTTTATGTTTACTGTATTCAAGATTTAACCCTGTGTTGGCTTAATCGAAAAATGGATGTAACTTTTGCACACAACAAGATATTCTTGCTCTTATTAAGAGTGTGATTATGTGAGACTGGCACGTGCTTAAACCGGCAAGAAGTTATGAAAGTATTTAATGTATACATCGTTACGAATTTTGTTGGGCATGCACACACAGCTGGACGACTTCTGCGCATGTCAAGCTGCTAATAATGACAGTTAGCACAGACCGTACTGACGTTTTTACGATTTACATGGGAGAATCTGCCAAACTGGTGTGAAGTCAGGCAGATCTGAGTTTTTCATTCTGGTTCAGTACCTGAAATAAATCAGAACAATCTGAGAGGACCTTTCAAGCTTGTCTCTTTAATCAGTTGCCAGGATGTGTATAGACCTGAGTTATAATCGGCCTGAGTTCGCACCGGTCTCATGTAATCACCGTCCTAGTTCGAACTATAAAAGAGGGCAATACTTTTTGAATATGCAATTTATATAAAGTCATTTACCAGATACATTTTTATCACAGTAAAATTCCGAAAATAAGCCCCCCCCCGAATATAAGGCCATGGATTCATATTTGGAGGAGGCATGGCCGCATGGGGGTTAGTCATAAAATGGACGTAAACCAAAATATCTTTACGCCTTGAATTGACCCGCCTTGAACGTTCTATGGTTAATCTTTTAATTAACCATCATTAATTTATATATATGTTTTTTTACGGATGCATTTTGCTAATGTAAGTGTTGTCTTATTGATTTCAGAAGTTTTTGTATTTATTCAATTACTTTAATTAATCACAAAAGCTTATTCGTCAAGTCTACATTGAACTAACCTATCCACCCTTTAAATATTAATATAATAAATGCTTTCAGCGATATTCAAGAGTAACTGAAGAGATCTATTAACACTACAAAAATGTTCTTACACAATAACTAATAGTTTCTTTGTTTCTCAGGTAATAACTATTCGAGACATGTTAAGAAAAAAAAGACTTGGGAAAATTTCTGTCGAGACGATGCAGAATGTTCAAGGTAATTTTCAAAACACGATAAGCTTGTAGCTTAATTGAAAACCTCAAGCATGTTTTCAGTAAACGTTATTAACGTCTTAAACAGTACCTGCAAAATTCAATTCCAAATCCTTTCATTGTTTTTTTTCAAAAAAGTAGTGTTTTTGCTTCCATAAAGTGAAGGAAGTATGAAAGAGTGTTAAGATTGTCAACTTATGTATCATCAACAGCTTGATAATGCTGTCATAGGAATAAAAAGGGACTAAATTTTTTTTTCTGTTTTGTCTGGTCTTTTTTATCTTCTTCTAGCCGTTAACTTGAGATGCTTCAAAATATATTGTATGTGATCGGTGGCATAAACATATCAGAATCGAATATTCAATAGCATTTACAGTAGGGAAATGTTTTGTTTGTTACAGCTTAGTTTGGTAACAGCATTCCTCTCAAGAGTTATACAGAGTAAAATTAATATTTTTACATTGTAATTTGGAAGTCGTCCTTTTTGTAGCTTGAGCTTAGTATAAAAAGCTGTTGACGACGTGTTCTCACCTGTCATTACTGCTACTCAGCACCTGCAATTATACTACTACTGCTACTACTACTACTACTACTACTACTACTACTACTACTACTACTACTATTACTACTACTACTACTACTACTACTACT